>CACRXK020005016.1:7257-29524 GCA_902702795.2 Paramuricea clavata
GAACCGAAGGCTCTGGGATAATCCGTTTCAGGGAGGAATCTGATTGGCCATTGATATGGAATGCGTAGTTCAATCTTAGCCATGATTCTTGGCTTCCGGTAACGGATTATCCCAGAGCCTTCGATTCCTTCCCGAGGATCGCAGGCTCGGGGAACGAGATTGCGGACTGGGTACAAAATGCAGACTGGGGGTATAAAATGCAGACTGAGGATAAAATGCAGACTGGGGTTGAATTAGGGATATTTTACAAATTCCCGCCAAGCCATAGTCACGTGATCGTTCTTGTTGATAATATTTTAAAATGTTGAAGCTAGTCAGTGTAGCCACTTTCATCAAAATGGACGAAGAAGACAGCGATGTAGAGGTATTGATATTATATGAATATTTATATTATTCTCATTCAACCGTAAAACTTGATAACTTTAACACATTTCTTTGCGTTTAATATTTGAACGTTTCGTTCACGTTGCATTAGATCGGAACAATGAAATCTGGACGTTTTGAGTGTGAAATTTTAATGGTATATATCGTGTCGACTGTCGACAAGCACTCTATACTCATATATGTTTCAAAACTCGGCAAACGCAAGCTTGCTGTTGGTCTATATACGTATATGAACTTGAATTACAGGAGCGAAACGCTTGAAAATATGAAAAATTGCTAATACAAAACCATGTGCTTGACAGTCGACACGATATATACCATTACAATTTCACACTCAAAACGTCCAGATTTCATTGTTCCGATCTAATGCAACGTAACCAAACGTTCAAATATTAAACAAAAAGAAATGTGTTAAAGTTATCACGTTTTACGGTTGAATGAGAATAATATAAACATTCATATAATATCAATACCTCTACATCGTGTCTTCGTCCATTTCGACTATGGCTTGGCGGGAATTTGTAAAATATCCCTAATTCACCCCCAGTCTGCATTTTATCCTCAGTCTGCATTTTATACCCCCAGTCTGCATTTTGTACCCAGTCCGGTCTGCAGTCCGCAGTCTGCAGATTATACTGACCGTTTGTCTCTGGCTAAAATAGGTGTCTTGCTTAAGAGAGGTGTCTATGGAAGGGATTTGACTATAGTTGCAAAACATACATTAAGTCATATTTCTTAATTTTTTGTTTTATTATAGGTGATTGTGTTCAAGAGATATAGTGAAATTCGAGCATTGTATAAAGACTTGAAGATTATTTATGAAAGTAAAAATGTTGAGAAGAAAAAATTTCCACGTTTTGCTAAAGGACATTATTTTGGTAAAAAAATATAAATTTAGAATACTAAACTGGTAAATGTCCACAAATAACAATTATTGAATGAGATTGAACACAATATGAAGAATTATCAAGCCCGAAGTTTGCTGTTATCAACCGAAGGCTGAGGTTGATAATGGCAAACTGAGGGCTTGATTGATAATTCTTCATATTGTGCGAAAACCGAATTCAATAATTGTTTTATTATTTATTTAAAAAATTCAAAACAAACGATCATCCATTTGTTCGTCTGTGTTAATCAGCCAAACAAGAATTAGGAAAAGTGTTCTTACCTATTTTAGAAGCTTTTGTTGATCTTTTTGTATTTAAAGAATCTTTATCTTCCAGTAATTTTTGAATTTCGGCTTCGCCAAGGTTGGCAAACCGTTCAGTGGAAGAAGCCATTTGTAATTTATTTGTATTAAGAAAAAAACAATTCCTTAGTCCTTTGGCAGCCGTCATTGTCGTCATATCAATGGAGTCAGCGAGTCAATATGATTCTCGTCGTCATAGTAATATGACACAAACACGTCCAAATTTTTTTCATATTGACTCTTTGACGTCATTTTGCTAATATGAATGTGAAAAATCCATGTTTGGTTAGCCAATGAGTTGATATGACAATTTCACAGTTGGCTGTTAGCCAATCAGAAACCAAGAATTTTTTAAATAAATAATAATCATAATTATTATAAGGTATCCAGAACTGCCTCACAGTTTACCTCAGGTTTTTAATTTAAATTTAACTGAACTTGGCAGCTCTGGGTAACTAATCTCAACTCTAATATTCATCTAACCCAATTCTGAATAATCATCTTTTAAATATCCTTTAAAATAACCTTAATCCTTATCTAATTAACCTTAATTCTTATCTAACCTTAATTTTCATTATCTAATTCCTAAGTCCTTATCTAACCTTAATCCTTATCTAACCCTAATCCTTATCTAGCCTTAATCCTTATCTAACCTTAATCCTTATCTAACCTTAATCCTTATCTAACCCTAATCCTTATCTAATCCTTATCTAACCTTAATCCTTATCTAACCTTAATCCTTATCTAACCCTAATCCTTATCTAACCCTAATCCTTATCTAACCTTAATCCTTATCTAACCTTAATCCTTATCTAACCTTAATCCTTATCTAACCTTAATCCTTATCTAACCTTAATCCTTATTTAACCTTAATCCTTATCTAACCTTAATCCTTATCTAACCTTAATCCTTATCTAACCTTAATCCTTATCTAACCTTAATCCTTATCAGATCGATTTGATGAGTCAGTGATAGAAGAAAGACAGAAACAAGCTTTGTCATTGCTCTTGTTTGCTGGAAATATTTCATTTCTTTTCACAAGTCAACCTTTTGTGAAATTCTTTGAGGTAATCCATTATTTGATGTTTGCCACCACAATTTATTGAGGATACCATTTTTGCTAGCACAATGTTTTGTTTTGTGACACTTGACATATGGCAACAGCAGTACAATCCAGTCTGTGACAATCAAATGTTCTTTTCTTGTCAGTGAGTAAAAATAGACAGATGACATCTTTCTGAGCAAAGCTACAAACCAACTAAAACAGCCCTATTTATATGTTGCAATATGTACATGTTGACCAATTAACCTTGAGCCCCAAGGTGAAAGATGTAACAATAGACATGTTAACTTCTTTTTGTGCACACATGAATGTTAATTTTCATGTCCTAGGGAGGTGTTGAACATTCAAGCAGAGGTTCCTCATGCAGTGACACAGAACAAGCCACAACAGACACAACCAGTGAAGCATGGGACGATACAAGCAATGAACCTTGGATGCCAGAGATGTATTTCAGTGAGAAACAAGACAGCTCAGATGATGAGACTATTTATGAAATAAATAGAGATTTATCAAATAATGAATTGTCACTCAACATTAATGAAACCTCAGATGATAAAACATGGCTATCTCGTGCAATGTCATTGTGTAGCGAAGGTGATGATATTGAAACGTTGGCATCTGAGGCAGGATGCATTCCTAATAATGTGAAAGATCATATTCTTGATGATGACATCATCAAACCTGACAATCAACCAAGTCAAGGAAGTGTGGATATGTTGCCAACTTTACTTGAAAGCGATAATGAAGGCGAAGATGAACAAGACGTTTTTGTGGAAATTATTTCTCCAAGAAATATCAGCGATTCTGAGAATAATTCTCCAAGAAATTCTGAGGAAATTACTTCTCCAGGAAAGTTAGAAAATAGTGAAGAGGTATCAGGATCTTGTTTAAGAGAAAAAATGGATTTTTCACTATCACAACCATTAGACTCCCAGAGTATTTCATCAGGTCAAGACAGTGTAGATAATGATACAGAAGATATCACAATGGATAAAGATTTAGTTAGTTCAACAATGAAATTAGATAATAGGAGGGATGGTGAAGATAACGAAACCACAAATAAAGAAGATGATTGTGCGGTGAACAAAACTAGTTCAACAGGAGGTACAAAACCAGCTCACAGACAAGTTAGTCGTGCAGTATCAAATATCGCGGTGTCGTGGATAGACCCAAAGAAGAAAGATTATTTATATCAAGCAGCCCAGATTATTCAACAAGCTCTATATTGTGAAGCTAATGAGATGTATGAAGACGCGTTCAATAAATACAAGATATGTGTTGGAATATTGCTTAATGGTGTACAACGTAAGTTTAACTTTTTATCTTTTTAAACACTCATTGTTAATTTCCCTATTTTAGAATAAATTGTCCAGATAACAATCCACTGCCTATAGTGCGCTCAGAACTGTCCCAACGCTAACGCAGGCGAGAATCTGCTACAAAAAACGCGCTTTTCAAGACATTATCAACAAACTGTTTGAAGCTGAGGCTAAAGCAAAATTGTACAATGCATTTAAGATACCTGGAACGCAAATGAAACGCATTTTGGAACCCATCAAATACGCATTCAACATGCGTATTAAACACAAATGGAACGCGTACCCAGTGTTTAAGAAGCAACCCTTTTCTTGAAGTTAGTTCTGTAGTGACTTGTGTATTTTTCTAGATGACGGTGATGGTAAACGTCGTGAGGCAGTGAGACGTAAGACAGCGCAATACTTGGTGAAAGCTGAGTTTTTGTTCAATACATATCTCAAACATGACGACAATGACATGAAGGATTGGTCAGTCAAGCCTCAAAATTCTTCTCATGACGTCACAGATCGAAACATCGTTGATCGACAGTTCGGTCACGTGACTTTGGCAAGTCTAAAAGTTATTGGTGTCATTGACAAGGTGAGTAATACAGATTTACTTTGTGAGATGAAAACTGTCTTTCGAAATGGTATTTTCTCTTTCTCTAGAATATGTTGGTTCAATGTGAAGGATTAGAAGGTGTATATGTCATCAAGGTATGATTCACCATTATCTTGGAAGTTCATCCATATTGGACTTTTTATCTATTCAACAATCAATGAAGTCGCACGTAAGTTGTTCATCTCCATCTTTTAAGGCGTTATATAAAACCAACGCAGTACATCGGAGTAGCAGGCAAGAAAATAAACAAACCAATAAAAGTTTCTACAAAAAATATGTAAGTACTTGATGTTGTTAACTTTAAAGTGCATATGACACGAAATTTCACCCCAAATGTTTCTGATTGCATTGTAAAGATCCCTTAAAATGACTTAATAATTTCTTTTATAGAATTTTGGTAACTTGCTTCCTTTGCAAGATATTCAACTTTGTTTCCTATGCAAATATCACCGGTGTGACATCACATCGCATAATGGCATTTTGAAAACGCAATATTTTACCTTGATAAAACATTTTTACAAACAAATACAGAGGGTTAATTACCAGTTATGAAATTAATACATATACAAGGACAATTTTTAAGTTTTTTAGATACGTATTCGTCAAGAAAACTATACGCTTCTGAAAACTCATTATGTGATGTGATGTCACACCGGTGATATTTGCATATGAAACAAAGTTGAATATCTTGAAAAGGGAGCAAGTTACCAAAATTCTATAAAAAAAATTATTAAGTCATTTTAAGTGGTCTTTACAATGCGACCATAAACATTTTGGGTTAAATTTCGTGTCATGGCACTTTAAGGAGACTAGCTTTTAACAGACTAGTTATTCTTCCTGACGCCAAAATTAAACTATATGAATAGATACTATTGACCCTACCAAGGTAACGTATCATTTAGTAAACGTTTAAAATAATCTATTTTGTCTAGGTGAGATCTACACGCATGGTGAAGTTACATCGTCATTTTGACACCAACGACAGTATTTTCTTACTACTAGAATACGCTGCAGGAGGATGTTTATGGAATCATGTGAAAACTTTTAGACAGCACTTTTCTAAGAGTCAAGACGCCTCTGGTTTGCCCGATGAGAATATTGGTTTGAGGAATGATACATCCGGTCTACTTCAACCTACTTCCGATGTACTTCATCCTACTTCCGGTGAATGTGAACCTCCTTCCGGCGCACTAGAAACTACTTCCATTGATGAAACGTTGCCCAAGACTATATTTGACTGCGATGACGGCGGGAACTCTGCTAGAGATTCAACAGAAATTGTTGTGAATAAATTTAGAAGAGAAGATATCTTGAATCCATTGAAAGGTTCACGTAATTCAGAAACGAATAGTTTGAACTCATCCAATGAGTTATGTTGCAGTAAAGACGAAAATTCGTCGTTTAGTAACCATAGATCAACTATGAAAGAAAGTAAAACTGAAACCGCTGACACTTCACATGCCGAGCAAGCAACCTGTTTGACGGGACAGAAAACGTGTTTGAATCAGGATAAGGTAAAGAGATCATTAAAAGACGAAGACAACGAAACCGGTGAAACCTGTCCAACGAGTTGCAGTGATGTATTGGGTTTTCTTGATCACGTGACAAAGGACTATTTCGCCATGGATAAATGTGTACAATACTGGATAGCAGAGCTACTGCTGGCCATAAATAGTGTTCACTCATGTGGAATAATTTTAAAGTAAGTACCGTACTAGAGATAAATGATCAAGTTGGGTAAAGAAAGGTAGTTCGTCTGTGTATAAAAGGTAGGGATATTTCTTGCGAGACTTATCATATTTTCCTCTTTACAGAGATCTGAAGCCATCAAATGTGTTACTGGATGGAAATGGCCGTGTTAAGTTGTCGTATTTTGGAGTCTGGGAAGAGGTTGATCATTCAGTAGACCCAGAGGCAGTGCAGCAGTTTTACTGTGCTCCTGGTATGACAGAAATAAAGCTTTCCTCTGCACTTTATGACTTATTGTGTTATAGTCGTTTTACTCTTTGTATTTCATATGTTGTATTTAGAAGTTTCTCGTGGTGAAAAGATCACATTTTCTGCAGACTGGTGGAGTCTTGGTGTTCTCAGTTATGAACTCATTACTGGAAAGGTATTAACAAACTTAAGCAACGATTAATCTAGTACGGGGAGAGTAGCAACAAATGGAATTTTCTCGATGATGAATTTTCGTTACAGTCGCACTTTAAGAACTTGAACAAGCAGGATGAAAATGGAACGAGGAAGGATATTATTAATATCTATTACAGTCAATTTCAGCTGACTTTTCATCGTAAGATTCCGAACTTCGTTCCGAACTTCGCAAATTCGTTGCCAAGTTCAAAAGTTCATAATGAAATTCACAAACAGGTTTGTAAACAAAGCCTCTGATTGGCTATTAAATCAAACCAACCAATCAAATGCCCAGTTTACAAACCTGTTTGTGAATTTCATTATGAACTTTTGAACTTGGCAACGAACTTGCGAAGTTCGGAACGAAGTTCGGAATCGTACGATGAAAAGTCAGCTGAAATTGACTGTAATGCAAGAAAATGAACAGAAATTAACAATTCAAATCCCACGTTTTAGACGGCGCTGTGCTCTGTTTACAACGGCAAAATACAGCTTATCACGTCTTGTATAGCGTAGATATCAAGCTGGGACAACTGATACTTTCAATCGTAGAACTTTAATCATAACCCTGTGTTAGCCTTGATCCTTCAATTGTATTATTTCCATACGATGGATAATAGACGACAGGTTTTTTGCTGCAACCACTTGTTTAACGAGTTTATTTACTATCGCGTTCCCGTCCTACATGCTTAAGGTCGCTATTGATTTACAAGAAACAATGGGTACGAGTCGAACTGACATTGTCAGCATCCAGTTGAAATCGAAATCTTGTATTTGTGTGAGACCATATCTGTGAGAGACGTCACATAAATAATATCTTGTGTGATGGTGGGTGTTTGCTGTGGTAATGTGGTGAGAATTCAGAAGCAAATCATTTTCTCTTTACAGACATTATGTTCCACTCATCCATGGGGTATCTATCCACATTCATCGATAATCTTCCCGTCTCAAGATATATCAACGGAGGCTCGATCATTTTTGTCTGGAGTATGTAGAATGTTTGGTTTATTTTGAAAACACTATGTAAACATCTTATTAATCATACATTTCTGTTTTTCAGGTTATTTGTCATAACTCTAGAGAAAGATTAGGTAAGTTTGCTCGATTTGTTGGGTGATTTTAGATCTAATTCATGATATTCGAGCAATTACGCTTCAACAATCGATTTTAATGAAAGTTTTTCTGTTGTTAATTTCATTCCTGTAGGCAGTGCCATGGATGGTGTGGAAGGCATCAAGTCTCACGCGTTTTTTCAAGGAGTAGACTGGAACGAACTAGCAAAATCCAGTTGACGTCAGACTGGTAACGCATGCAACATGTGATAGGGTACACACGTTAAAACTCATTTTGTTTCAGCTCTGCAAAGATGTTGTAACAAGGTTGTTGTCGCTAGCCGATATCAGGATGTGTTCGCACTGCTTGTTCCCAGTTGTTGTGACAAGTCTGAAACAAGTTGTTATCACCTAGCTTGTTACAAAGTTGATGACGATAACAGAGTTGCTACAAGTTGTTCCAACAAGACTAATATACAGGCTGTTCTTGACAAGTTGCTACGAGCTTGTTGTCATCAACTTGTTAACACCTTGTTACGTGCAGACGATATTAGACTTATTGGAACAACTTGTTGCGAATCTGTTGGCCTCATTAACCTTGTTGCAAGATGATAACAACTTGTTGCAGACTTGTTAGCAACTGCAAATACATCTTGTTGACAAGTAGTGAGGTTTTTACGCGTGCAGTAGGAGATTTTTGTGGTATATATATACATTGATTGGTCCAGCAGCGTTCAGATAATGAACAATAGTGCAAGTGCAATTTACTTCAAATTTTATATTGTGTATACACATAAATTGTAAATAAAACTAAATTTCTTTTTATCTTAAATAATGCATGTTTAAAACTTTTAATGTTTTATATAAAGAGACATCTCAACTCTGACAAGTGCGTTTGAACATGTTATGGTTCTTTCAGCTGCAGTATTATTTTGTTTGAGTTTTCTCTCAGAGTTCTGAAGTAAAACAAAGATAAAGTTATGAATAGGAGAAAAAGATCTTAATTAAGATAATGAATCGCTAATAAGATAATGAATTGCTAATAAGATTTGTTCTATATCAATGTTAATTACGTTAAGTTTGTTTTTCAAGCGCGCAGGCTACCTGTTCGACAGGTGTTGTTTTTAACTAAACAATAAATTTGATTGTCAAGTATTTATGATATTTTAAACTAATCTAAACATGATATTTTACACGAAACACGCATAAATTCACACTAAAGTAGAACTAAATGACAGACTGGCCTCTCAAAAAAATTTTTGGTACTTTTTACCAAATGTCGT
This sequence comes from Paramuricea clavata, assembly GCA_902702795.2. Taxonomy (NCBI): domain Eukaryota; kingdom Metazoa; phylum Cnidaria; class Anthozoa; order Malacalcyonacea; family Plexauridae; genus Paramuricea; species Paramuricea clavata. The sequence goes on from CACRXK020005016.1 coordinate 16,279, forward strand.
GAATGAGATTTCTAAACATATATTCTTGTGGCTGTTAGTTTACTGTAAATGAACCAATTAGGGTTTATTTACTTTAAATAACCAATGACAGTGTCTGTTTAAGGTGTGGTACTAAGTGATGTATCCAGCAGCTGCTTTTCGAATTTTTAACTGCGGAGCCGCCGAGGGAACATCACTTGTTAAGATGTAAAAAATGTTTCCAGCTGTTTTGTACCGTTTTCTCTTCCTGGGGCTGATAACTGGTTATCAGGTGAGACCATTTTAATACTATTGTAATATCCTTGCTTTATATCGCGCGCACATCCTAAGAAAGGCGCTAAAGACTTCGGCTAAAGTAATTAAATCATTCCTCTTTTCCTTGCAGTACTTGTGGGCTGCAGTCCCTAGAAGAACGCAACTTCGTTTGGAAACCACCGTGTCCATACCAACATCGCCTTTCCCAATTTTCTCTGGGTAGGTTTTTCTTTTTGTGTAGTTTTCGATGTTTTACAACGAGCGACATGCCGCATGCATGTTACGTGGCTGCAAAGTTCGTCCGTTTAAAACCACCTGGCTGCATCTTTCATTTCTTTCATGCTTTTTGACTGTGAAAAAAAGTAACAAAAACGTATTTATATTTCTGTACATACGAAAGCCTTGATATTAACACGCGTGAACCTAAAGGATTGGAAACGTTTCGACGAAGGATGTTTCTACTACCACTGAAGGACTAAAGGTCCATACAGACCGGACGCGATTTGGCAAAGCGACGCCAATTTTCAATTTACAATAACATCTAACTTCAATATTTTTCTATGTTTTTCAAATATTCGGAACCACTTAGGCAATTTTAGCTATTTGGTCTGCATATCTTGTAAAATTTTTATCCGTTGACGGTTTTATTAGTTTTTAAAAACTGAAAATTCGCGTCGCGTTGTCGAGTCGCGTTCGGTCTGTATGGACCTTAATATATGGAATCATTTTTATGTCTACACTGCGGCCGACACAACTTGTTCTTAGCGATGGATGTGTATGACGTCAGTGATGTCCAATTGTTACTGCGTCATAACCTCCCACACTCTCATTATTTATTATATAGAACGTTTATTATAACTACTGCGTCATAACCGGACGCGCTCTTGCTTTACGTTCGAACTCAGAACGCGTATCAGATGAGTTTGGAGCGCGACAGTATTAGGAGGTTATTTCTGAATGTGTAATCGAACCTTAATAGACAATGAATAACAAAACGTTTTCTTGTATTTATCTATAGTGATAAAGTTACATGTCGTATCACAATAACACATACCTCAAAATCACAAGCCAAGGCTGTAGATGCGCTTCTACAACTCCAGATTCCGTTCTATCTGAAAGTGTTGAATCATCGTTATGGACAGGGCGTCCCATGGAGTAGTGTGGATAAATCTGAGATTTCGATGATAAAATTTAAGGTAAAACAAATGCCACACCAGACTTCCTCCTCTTCCCAGTTTTACTGGCAGTTATCTCAATAATTCTTCTCATTGTGTGCTGCAGTGTTGTATTGTGTTGTATTAGGTGCCAAGTAAATAGAATTGAGAAACGAACTGTGTATCATGAAACTGAAACCTTTAGTATTGCACTCTATCCGTTGATAAATTGATAAACCATAGTTTTGCCGAGATAACAGTCGGCCAGTTTTATAAGAGTCCATTTAATGTTGGCATATAATATTAAATTAAAATTATTTAAAATGAAAATCCCACCGTCTTTCCTTTCTAAACTGAAACTATCAGTATTGTACTCTATATGGATAGCATGGTGGCTGATGAACGTTTTGTTTACTTCTACAGTTTAATCAGATTTTGGTATCAAAGTCTGTCACTTTATCCCTCGTTGTTGCTGTGGATCCATACTTTGCCGCTGACCGTAATGACGATTATCACGTGGCTGTTCTGGTTAATCTGTGGTATTATGGTGCAGATGATCCCTCTGTCAGGCCACCGTCATTATATAATGCACGCCGTGACTCTGGACGTTTGCCTGTCAAGTTTGTCTCCACCACAGGTTAGCTCGCCGGGGATCAAATGTGCTTTACATCAAGTACTACGCTTACCAATTACATAGTTAACCTAAACTATTTTATCTTTAGAACAACTGTGATATTACTTTCGTGTTTATCCTAACCCACCCTGTCAACTTTCCCTGTGGGAGGAAACTGGGCACCCAGAGAAAATCCACGACTTTCGGCAGAGCGTTTTTTTTTTTTACTTTTCACATGATAGTGATAGTAAAGAGGCCTGTAATTGAGATGATCTTTTCAGCCGCCGTGACATTTGAATTATTTACAATATTTACAAGAAAATGAGAAATATATATATATGTACAACAAATTATTTCTACAGTTTATTTTTGAATATTTTAGTGAGGTGGAATTCCTAATTTCAATTGGTATTGAATTCCATACCACTGCTCCATTATATTCAGGACTATCATAGTTGTGTAGTGGTGTTTGGTTTGGGGACAACAAAATTGTAGTCATGACCTCGTGTACCATTCGCTCGATTAAATGGCCGTGAAAGATAATATGGGCCTAATTTGTGGGATACTTTGAACATTGGACAAAAATTTTGTTTCATTCGCCTATTTTCTAGTGTCGGCCAATTTAAGTTATTCAAATTTGGGAAGAGCGTATTTCATACGATTTTTTAAATTTTTGCAACTTATCCCGTGAACCTTTTCTGCAATTATCCCACACAGAGGCCTTAAATATTCATCTCATATTTTTTAGCATGTGAAAAACGGATTGAGTTAGAAGACTCTCATTATTCTGCCTCGTCTGTATCAAACAGTGGTGAAGCAAAACGGGCTTCGTTCTTCAAGCCTGGAGTTTGGATGACTGCTGACTCACTGGCAACTGATAAAAATCAGTTTTTACATCTCAATTTATCACGATTGATGAAAGTCACTAAGGTATAGTGTAAAATATATGGAGAGCAGTATTACTACGGTTGTATAGACCTGCGCGATATGTTTGTTCTTGCAATATTTCGCTATTTGTCATTATTTATCTCACTCCCCATTGGGGCTTTTCGGTGACCGATTACACCAAGTATTACGCTTACTTATGTTACTTGCTTAGCTTTAATAGACTATTTATCTTTACAACAATTCACCTATTCACCAATAGCGACGCCATCTTGAATTTCGCGTTTAACGCAATGCATTATGGGTGATCCAGGGTTATTGAGCGTTTTTGAAGGGCTGTAAATCAAATATGTAGGCGAAAACACACGTTTTTGTGGCTAGCCCGTTTGCGGGCTAGCCATTATCACATAGTACACAAACGCGATGAGCGATGATGATCATGGTGTCCAGTCCGGATTTTCGTAAAGTATCGGAAGCGCCCGTATTTTTCTGCCGACATTTCACATTTGCATTTCGAGGCATTTGATGATTTTGATCCAGTTTGAGGACTTCTATTTCTACACTAGCATGAGCAGCATATCGCGTTATTCCTTGTGTTTCTTTGAGCAGCATATTGCGTTATTCCTTGTGTTCCTTTGAGTAAAAGGTATATTTGCTCATTTCTATTTTTGTATAAGTTTGCTTTTATATTATATATATTATATACAACGCCATTTTGGCTTGCTCTGGTCAAAGATATATTTTTGGTCCGAATATAGATATGGCATTCTTATACGCGAAGTCGACGTATCAAATCAGAAATGCAGTATACAAAGGAGCCAAATCAAAAATTGAAAAATACAATATTACACATGAAAGGGCCCATTGTGGCTCGTACTGATCATACAGGGCTATTTACAGTACGTGAAAGGCCACGTACCAAACAAAAACAAGTCAAGAAGGCCAGGAGTACTGTATATTGCAAAGCAATTGCCATTTGTGCTGGGATTAACTACCTTGACTATTGCTATATTAGTAAAAAAAACTACCTTAACTTTTGCTAATGTAGTCACAAGAACAACCTTGACTATTGCTATAGTACAGTAGTTCATGTAGATGAAATTATTTTAGTAATTTTGTTAGTATTTGCATTTTTTAGTATATATCTCCTTGCATGTATAAAAATTGTTGTGTTCATCATCTAATGTGTTTCCACATTCCTTTTGAAATTATTTGCTAAAGTGCCCTCTGGGTATAATAAGCATCCAGCAAGTATACCCGTATTCTTGGGTTTCATATGACATCACAAAAGTGACGGACGGTCAACAAAACACAGTTATCAGAGTGAGTCGATTGTTCGTTTTATGTATTAGCCTTGTGTTCGGTGGCAAATACATGGAATTTCGTATCATTTTCTCACTCCACTACAGCATAAGCATCAATACATTTGAGGTTGACCCCCCGTCAGATTCACTGCATAATGCTGTAGTGAAACCTAAGAATAGGCAACCCCTGCCATTAAGCACCCTCTGGGTATAAGCACCACCTGGGTATAAGCATCCCCTGGGTATAAGCATCCACAAAGTATAATCTACAGAATTTGCTAAAATTAAGACAAATGCAAAACTCAGAAATGTGTGAAATGACTTTGCTTTCTCTTTATATTTTCCACACTAATTTTGCAGTCAATAATGCTTCATTTCACCTTAACATGAACAGCCCCTACAATATTGATTAACCCATTGTGCCGCAATGTGCCCCAGTGCGCCCTACGTTTTTTACCTGTCCAGTGTCCAACGCCAGACGATTTTATTTGTCAATGGGGAAGCTTTGCAACTTAATGGGTTAGGAAAAGTAATCTTTCAAAAATGTGTTCAAATAATGCTGGAAATGTCATTTCAGAAACCAAAGTCTTAAGACATTGTGGGAAGTGTGTATGATGCTGGAACACCTAGCTCCTCCCTCCTAGGAGTGCCAAGTCTTATGCACGATATGCAGTCAACCTCGACAGCTATGACAATAGCCGTTTTCACATTAGAAGACGGACAAGTCGTCTAAACGAACAAATCGTCTCAAAATCGTCTTTTAGTCGGACAAATCATCAGATGTGAAAACGTGTCGGACAAAATTTTAGACGAACAAGTCGTCTGAATTTGTTCGACTACTTGTCCGTCTGTGAAGACGATTTTTGAGAGACGATTTGTTCGTCTAGACGACTTGTCCGTCTCTAATGTGAATAGGGCTAATGTTATCTGCTGAAGCTGAGGGCTGGACACAGTAATTGATACATTGTACAATTGCAAATGCAAGAGCACATGCAGTTGCAGAGAGTTTTGTAGGTCAGCCATGCATACTAGAAGTTATGTCACCTACCGACAATTTTTCAATGTCGGAGGCAGCAAGACATTGAGAATTGTTTGTAGATTCTTAGCCAATCACCACAGAGAATGCATATGCATTGTACAATAATATCTCCTCTTATTACTATTAAAGTTAGCCTGCGTATCTTCTTATTACTATTAAAGTTAACCAGCATGGCAGGCTCTCTGGGTTTGGAGGAAGGTTTGGGGAGTTAAAGTTTACCAAGCTAGCCACATGTACGCATTTCGTACCTATTTTTATAGTTGAAAATAACAGACAAGTTTTAGAAGAACTAGGAAAACACACAAAAGCTGGGAAAAATAAAAAAATCAGGATAAAATCTATAGTTTAAATCTTTGTTAGGCCTAAAAAGGGAAATAATTTCAATAAAGTGCGCATAAAATTGATTTACACTGCTTCATTGTCCTCAAGAAAGTGTTTATGAAAAAAAAATTATCGTATTGTGTCTCAATACGACAATAAAGGCTTTTGAATTCGTATTTTTACCCTGGATAACCCATAATGCATGTTGATTCAAGATGGCGTCGCTATTGGTGAATAAGTGAATTGTTACTTTCTTAACTATGTTTATCCTAACCAGTGTGGGAGGAAACCTGAGCACGCGGAGAAAACCCACGACTTTCGGCAAAGCGTTGACTGACTCTTTTCACATGAGTCCATAGCGAGAATCAAACCCACGATCTCAGAAGTGAAAGGCGCCTGCTGTGACAACTGCGCCACCGAAGACCTTATTTTTATCATTCAGATCGCAACACGTGGCCAGGCAACGCCTTCAGAGGCGTTCGTTCGAACATATCACGTGTACTATAGCAAGAATTCCGTGGAGTGGTCAGCATCTCGCGAAAATAATGATATTAAAGTAAGTTTTAAGGTGGCTCGCTACAGTTTATAGAAATGTTGAAAATGCGTAAACTAGATCACTTTTTTGAAGAGATGATGCTCTTTACAAATCGAAATTTGTATATTATATATACAGCGACAATCAAACAGTCGAAAATTGGTCAGAAAAGTGACGTCACCACTGTTGCTACGGCAACAATGACGATGTAAGATGGCCGATATTTTGGCTTTGAACGCATTTTACTTTAAAAAAAGGTCGGTTACCCCCATTTTTTATTTCAGAAAACATTTTCGTATAGTGCAATGCACTATCTGACCAATTTTAAAAAAATTCTGTAATGCAAAAAAAAAATTATTTTGAAAAACCATGTTTATAAATTTTTAAAAAATTTGGCATTACAGAATTTTTTTAAAATTGGTCAGATAGTGTATTGTACTATAAGAAAATGTTTTCTGAAATAAAAAATAGGGGTAACCGACCTTTTTTTAAAGTAAAATGCGTTCAAAGCCAAAATATCGGCCATCTTGAATCGTCATTGTTGCCATAGCAACAGTGGTGACGTCACTTTTCTGAGCAATTTTCGACTGTTTGATTGTCGCTGTATATATAATATACAAATTTCGATTTGTAAAGAGCATCATCTCGTCAAAAAAGGTGATCTAGTTTACACATTTTCAACATTTCTATAAACTGTAGCGAGCCACCTTAATATCCGCTTGCGTCCGTTTTTCGTTGTGACGCCGTTTGTCTCTGATTTAAATCGTTCGCTCATTTTTAACGTGCTATTTTCTAACAGCTGTTCCAGGGCAACACAGATGGCAAAAATGTCGCCTTCAACTTCCTGCCCTCACTGACGCACGCCAGATATCTTCTTATTGTGCCGAAGTCTTGGAAAAGACGTCACGCATTGGATGTTCAAGTGTTTGGTTGTAATGTGCATCCCAAGGATGATTTAGGTATGTGCTAGTTCCCCCGGGAAGACTTGTGTATTTCTTGACTCTCCAGGAACACTTCGGCATGGGTTAGTTCCCCCAAGAAGATTTCGGTATGTGGTAAGAAACTTGCTACTTTTCATATGTGGTTTCTTCTATGGAAATTGACTCGATAAAGTCGCCTCGCTATGAAAGAAAAAGAAATTAGAAATGGCTTGCTTTGCCCGTGCACATCTACCCTTGCCATTCTTTTCTTGATCAATGGAGGATCAGAAATCGCTGTTAATAGAGCACTTTTTAAATTTATGACTTTGTGTGTTTTGTAGCGGATTACTGTCCTATATTTGACTTTGAAAATGGTGTTGCTGGCTGGGAGAAAACAGGAACAGCATTTGACAATCAACCGACAATCGGAGACAATTATAAAGTGAGGAAGAAGAAATCTGCAAATATTCAAGGAAATGCTTGGATCTCTACAGCGGAAGATCGCATGAGATCTCATATACTGGCAGGGAATACACAAGGTGATACTCCTATAGGTACACTTACATCCCCAAGTTTCCTGATCGTCACATCAAAATTCCACTTCCTCGTTGGTGGAACTGTAAATAATACAGATGCGCGCGCAGAGTTAATGATTGATGGCAAGTCAGTACGTAAAGCCAGCGGTGATGGTGACGAGATGACAGAGGTCACGTGGGATGTGAAAGCATTTCGCGGGAAAGAAGCTGTGTTGCGATTGGTGGATGATACCGCTGCTGGACATCTTAATTTTGATGCATTCCGAGTGGATTGTTTCCTCGACGCTGATGGTATGTATTTACATCCAGCGGTTATGTTTGATATATTCCTGAAAATAATAAGAAATGTTTAGATAATCCATCATAGAGTGGCATGGTTGTATTATTCCATTTTTTTTACTAAAATGCTTACCTGTATTATTGCTAAAGGTGGGATTGTTTTGGTTTAGTGATATCATATTTTTGAAATGCGATCAGGTTGACGCGCCATCAGCACGCCATCATGCTCACGCATGAGTTTCCTCTCTAGTGTTTTTACGATTCATGTTTGAACCTTTTCTCTAGCTCAAGAAATTTCCTTACCAAGTCGAGCAGTCATGTTAAATTCAAGGACACATTCATTCTACGTTTGTGATTCGTCACATTTGAGGTATAAACATTTCTTCATCATATTTTCAACTTTGAAGCGGTCACTCACTAAAACCACTTTCCAGGAAAATAAAATAGCTCTATCATTTCTGAAATTTTCTCCTGAGATGTTTTGTAAGGACCATCCCAAACTTTATCTCACATATTTTACGTAATATCTAATGAATGTGTTATTGCAGGCGTAAAGACGTCGCAATATGCCGAATGACCAGTGGGTCAACTGACAGATGGTTTGGTAAGAATGTTAGTTATTGATAAATGATGTTGCAACTCATTTTCATATTTTATTTATTTTACAGAAAAAGGCTTTGCGTATAATTAACTTTTCTAAATTTGATGCTCATTCCACACCAATATTCAAATCTTTAAAAATAATTAAATTACCGGTACATGATATTTTCACTCTACATGCCATAAGTTCATAACGTTTATGCGTAACTATTATCACGAGGAACTACCTTTAATAATCTTTTCACACCAGTCAAAGACTTACATACTTATAATATGAGGTTAGCATCGAGGCAGTCGTATTTCTTTGCCAAAATTTAGAACTAATTATGGAATTTTTAATATTAGATATCAAGATGTTAAGATATGGAACTTCCTTGATGAGCCCGATAAAAAATCGTCAGTTTTTAATCTAAAAAATAAACTTGTTCAAAAAAATGTTCAAAATGTTCTTTGATTCATACTAGCTTATTGCTTTGTTTACTTATGTATTTAATTGTTTGAATTGCTTTCATTATTTTTATTTATTGAATTTGCTAAAACCTTCAAAATTTTAATAATTTCAAAATTATATGGTGTTTTCTTCTCTCTGTGGTTGGTTCTGCTAAATTGAGTACTGCAGTATTTAGTAAATTGATTACTTTAAATCAAATCAAATCATATTTATTTCCGTAGGGTAACCTCTTCAGTAATGTATCACTGGTATCAATTTATACAAGCTTCGTTATATTTGTTTGTCTAACGTTGTGTGTAAATTGTCTGCCTGATTCTTTTAGCCCTTTAATGGTTATTTCGGGCAGACGGAACCCAAGACATGTCAAAAAATAATATAATGTAAAATTCTACAATGTAAAAAGTGGTTGTAAGTTTAGCCTGTGTCTTTACTCTCGTTATTATATTTGCAGATATACCTGACATTCTTGGTTTGCTGGGCGTGGATAAATCCACCCATCGATTATACGCACTATCTGCAGATCGTTACGTCATCAGAAGTATCAATCCAGCTGGAGGTAACTGGCAGTATATTAAGAGATCAGAGTGGGACGAAGTGAAATGGAAGCCAAGTATGGTGAGAATGACTCTGGTTCCCTGGGTCACTCTGCAAGATGGAGTGCCTGAAGAAGTATTGATGACTTTGTATGATACTAATGGCGATCGATGGAAAGGTACTAGAATTTTTTAAATGAACAGAAAAGACAGAGCGAGCTGCTTCAAAACGCGGTCGGGTTGCGTGCATCTTCTTTGTTTAAGTTATTAGTATTCAGTTACAAGGGTAGCTAATGATCTTGAGAAATATTTACACTTGCGCGAGCAATTCATTAGGATAAGATTTTTTCACTTTGATAATTATGGGTTGAAATATTAGGATTAAATATTGAAGAGAGTTTTTTTTTTCTTTTCAGCGACATCTCATGGTATTGCTTTCAAACCTGCTGCTCGTCCCTGGATAGAGGTCGCAGCGTGGAGTTGTCAAGTTTCTGATATGCCAGATGACCCGTGTTTCTCTGAACCATGTGAAAATCACGCCAACTGCACGGCTATATCACGTGATCAGTATACCTGCAGCTGTGTACCTGGGTACAACGGTGTCAACTGTGAAACAGGCAAGTGATGACGTCATCTAAACTTTGTTGGTACTGTGCCTTGCCTCGCTGTGGGGTTCTGTAGTGCACAAATCAATTGTGTTGTAAAGAAAACTTGTCGTGTGTTATCCATCCAACGAATTTCATATAGTTCAAGAAAGATCAGGCGTCCCGAAGAATTCTATACTGAACTACTTGTCACGGCTTAAAATTTAGTGTTGTTTACAAGTCGTAAACTTTGTATCTTACTCGCTAAAAGCTCATAATAATGTCGCTACTAAACACAATTAACACAATAATAAAGTGTATTTTGTTTTCAGACATAGATGAATGTTTAAACAACAACTGTGTAAATGGGGGGACCTGTGTCCAAGGAATAAATTATTACTTCTGCCGCTGTCTACCAGGATTTACTGGCGATTATTGTGACAATGGTACGTTTAAAATGTATTGTCTTTGGACTAAGACTCTGTCCACACGGTAACGTTTTCGAGCGTTTCTAAAACGTCGTTTCCAATTTTGTCAGTTTGACGCTCTGTCCACACGGTAACGTTTTCGAGCGTTTCTAAAACGTCGTTTCCAATTTTGTCAGTTTGAAGCTCTGTCCACACGGTAACGTTTTCGAGCGTTTCTAAAACGTCGTTTCCAATTTTGTCAGTTTGAAGCTCTGTCCACACGGTAACGTTTTCACGAGATGCAAATGTTTGTCTCGACAAAAATTTCATCTCTCGCGGCTTATTATCACCGTTTATTTTCTATCAGAGGGAGTCATTACTTGTCAACGAGTTTCGGCTTAAAATGTCCTGTGCTCATTATAATAAAGTAAACAGTTTTATACTTTTATGCATGTGTATGTTCAGCTTCACCGATACGAAGTCTGTCGCTTGACGGTCGCTTCTTCGAAAGCAAAACACATTTTAAATCGTTCATAAATCATTATACACTTGAAAGGCTATATATTTTGTTTTATTTTTTGCTAAAGTTTTTAACTTAAGAATTATTAATGATACCAATGAAAGATCTAAGCTTCCAGGAAACCAAAAAATAAATATTTTGATTTTAAGCCGCCATCTTGGATTTTTAGTGTTTCAAGCATAGAAATATTAGTCATTAGACCTTTTGTCTATCAACTTGTCTATTATTTCTATGTTTTCAACGCGAAACGCTTGTCCGAAAACGTTTTTAGCATTGAAAACGTTTTCGTCACAAGACGTCGTTTTCGTCCGTTTTCGTGTAGACACGGTGAAAACGCTCGAAAACGTTACCGTGTGCACATAGTCTAAGTGCAAGTTTATTAGCACAGCATTGGTTAGCTTTGCCATTTATTGAATGTTGGTGCTTTTTTAACAAAGTGATTGTTAGAACCTCGGCTAGAAACAAACTTAATGTGGCTCGATATAGTTCTCACAAAAACCCTGCTCAAGAATCGCGAACAAAACCGAGTGACCATTTTTAACGCGCAGGTCGCGGAAACTGATTAAAGCTACATTTACAACACAGAGTAATAATACATATGTCTCTACTCTGTGCTTACACGCTACGATCACAGAGTAGATAAGACATACAGAGACGTAACTGACCGTTGTAAACACTGCGGAAGATTACGTTATCATGTACCCACTTTTTTTCAGGCGACCGGGCGAAAAATGATCAACTGCGCGTGCTCAGCAAGTTTAAAGTGAGTCGTCATCAGGTCGTTATCCAATCAGATGCATGCATCTAGTAACTTGCCGAGCATGCGCACAAAAAAAGTGGGTACACTAGTTACGTCTCTGTATGTCTCTACTCTGTGCTACGATTAATCGTGTACGATCATGAGTGCTGGCGCCATAATTTATTGCCGTTTCGTTAAAAAGAAATTTCAAATGTAGCCAGCTTACGCGTGTTTACTCAATGACATACGCCAGAAACGTACGCGATTAATCGCAGCGTGTAAACGTAGCTTAATGAAATGAAAGATCTTCCAAAATGAGCTGACGTGAGCAGTTGCTTGCGCCATCTCACGTCATTGTGCGTGTTCTATAGCGTTTTATGTCAATTGCTGACGTCATTAGAATTTTCCATTTTAGAAAAACAATGCGCTATACCTCTCTATTTTGTCTGGTGACCTATTCTGTAATGCCAAAAACATTTTACCGAAGAGTACAACATTTTCGCATTTCCAAAAAATGGCATTACAGGATTTTTTTGCTAATTGTTAGTTTTTCTTCCAAGTGAAATAATGCACGAAAAAAATTGGGAGTCCCCATGCTTCTTTTCCAATTATACGAGCCGATAGGCCATTTTGGAGAGAATTTCGTACACCTATGTCGTCATAGCAACGAACTATATGTTACTAAAACTAATATAATTTGAAAGTATATTAAAATATAGAAAAACCCCAGTATCTGCTGAATAAATCCTAAAAATGCGTAGCTTGAACATGTCAAAATGTTGAAGACCTGAATTTTTGAAAAGTGTATCGAGCCACCTTAAATACTTTCTCTTAAACTAATCGTAATCCTTACAATCATAATTCCTTAATATAACCATCACTATTTGCAACATACTAAGAATTTTTTGTGTTTCCTAGTGTTACCCACATGTCGAACATCTCCATGTTTACATAGCGGCACGTGTATTGATGAAAGTCCACCATCTTTCAGATGTGCTTGTACGAGTAACTACAAAGGAACTTACTGTGAAATAGGTACGATGTTATGTACAGAAATGGCCCAAAAGTAATAGCGATACTATTAACATCCTTTTTATTTTGTTAACTAGAGAAAGAACATTGTTTAAGCAACCCGTGTTACAATGGTGTTTGTGTCCCAAAGGAAGGAGGATATGAATGTGTTTGTCGGTACGGCTTCACAGGATTCCACTGTGACACTGGTAAGACTCTCATCGTAGAAATGAGGCACAATTATAGTTATTACCACCATGATTGTATACACCAGTCATACTATAAGGTGCTTTGTGTAGTTGTGTTAGTAATCTCCTCGACCACTATCATCATTATCATGACACCATCACTACCACTATCATCACCATAATGACAGTACCACCACCAGCATCATCATCATGACACTATCACCATCACTACCATAATGCAGTACCACCACCAGCATCATTATCATGACACCATCACTACCACTTTCATCACCATAATGACAGTACCACCACCACCATCATCATCATGACACTATCACCATCACTACCATAATGACAGTACCACCACCAGCATCATTATCATGACACCATCAC
>CACRXK020005017.1:0-29524 GCA_902702795.2 Paramuricea clavata
TATATATATATACCGGGTGGCGCAAAAAAAATTTACCCTGTTTGATTTGTTTTAACTTCAAAGCTAAAAGAGCTATTACATGTAAACTACGTGCATTGTATTCAGTATTGTCTAACTTAAATTTTGATATACGCCCTGTGCATTTATGTGCAATATTGACCGAGAGAGCTGCGTTTAAACTTGAGTAAACATTTTTGAATGTGTCGAGAATTAGCCAAAAACGGCCTATCAAATATTTAATACAGCAATAACCTGTGCTTAGACGCACTATAGTCAGAAAGTACACGTTCGTTGTCAGAGACCTGCCCTACGCCGCCGGTATATAACCTCACGAGCATTATTTACCCTTACATATTCTAAACATATCAAAACTCTTTGGTCATTCGTTAAACGAGGCGTATTTATAAAAAAAAACACTTGACGTTTCTTTCTTGGAACATCAGAATTTGATTCCCCAGGGTCATTGGATATTTAAAATAAATCTTTTAATCAAAATCGCTACATAAATTAATTTTCATGCATTCCCAAAGACCTTAAACAAAAATAAAAGAGCACCTCCATCCTATAAACATTTTTAATTTAAATTTCACTTCATTGAAACGAATATTTACGATAAAATGGTAAGGGTTATCAAATTAGTTTAACAGGCCGTTTTTAGCTAATTCTCGACACTTCCCAAAATGTTTATTCAAGTTTAAACGCAGCTCTCTCGGTGAATATTGTACGAAATTGCACAGGGCGTATATCAAAATTTAAGTTAGACAATACTGAATGCAATGCACGTAGTTTAGGTGTAATAGCTCTTTTAGTTTTTAAGTTAAAATAAATCAAACAGGTTAACTTTTTTTGCGCCACCCGGTATATATATATATATATATATATATATATATATATATATATATATATATATATATATATATATATATATATATATATATATATATATATATATATTTATATATATAGGCGAATGTCAATAAGTATATTGAGTGTCGAATCATAAGAATAGAGTGCTCGATACAAAAGTAGAGCAAATAAAAGACAAGCTTGAGTTACTTCGTTTAAAACATTTATTCACAACAAATTTGTTTCGTATGGCAAGCTAGGCTTGCCACACTCATTTGTATATAACAGCTCAAGTTACCTATAGGTTATAACATCATGTAAATACGCGATATCACCATTCACCTGATGAGTGTGGCAAGCCTAGCTTGCCATACGAAACAAATTTGTTGTGAATAAATGTTTTAAACGAAGTAACTCAAGCTTGTCTTTTATATATATATATATATATATATATATATATGTATTTATTTTACTTCCTATCATCATATATATATATATATATATATATATATATATATATATATATATATATATATATATATATATATACATACTATATATATATAACTACAGACGGTACCGTTTCGGCCTAATGGGCCTCATCAGTGTAGTGCTGATGAGCAGGATGAAAGTAACTCTTATTTATAGTTACCTTTGATGCCTCACGATTGTGGGACATCAAAACCATATATATATATATAATATATATATATATATATATTTTTTTTTCTTGCGGTCCGAAGTCATATTTTACGCTTTTCTGCAATCTAATTGGCTACGTGAGCGGTCCGTATGAGCCCGTACGGACCGCGCGAGATTTAAAGCCGTAGAGCCAATGTTTTTATTTTTCAAAATTTAAAGACGAGTTTAAAGGCTACTTTTTAAAACATTAAAATGTCTGCAGACGATGAAAAACACAGTGAAAACGAATTTTACTCTCACAAAAGATATTTCTCTTCCCGATAGCATTGATAGAAACGACGTTTTATTTGGCAGCTTCATTCGCGTGCGGGAGGAGTGATTGGGGAAATCTAGAGGAGGAATTTAAAAAAAATAAAAATATTATTTACCGGTATGGTCGGTCCGTATAGAGAAATATTTCTCTCGGTCTTAAAAACGTCCCTCGGCCTTCGGCCTCGGGCCGTTTTTAAGACCTCGAAAAATATTTCTCTATACGGACCTCCAATCCGGTAAATAACATATATATATGTTTAAATATTGTAGACGGAAATTTGGATCGAGTGTTAATTTCATACATTAATTTAGACCTAACCAGGGGCAGCTGCCATAAATGCAACTATAGGCCCTCAGATAGGAACTGAACCTGCGAATCTTGTGCAGTCGCAATCCTCTGACAAATTGAGTTACAGAGCCCAATTGTCGAGCTCTAACTGCAAGTTCATGCCTGTAAATATATTGTATATATTGTATATTTATGTTCTTGCAAAGCCTGATTGTTGTATCTTGATCATTTATTATACTGCAGAAGCAAGTAAATAGAAATAATTGTCGAATAAAGTACAATATTTTGAATACCGAAAAGTAAAAGGCTTTATTTACATACGGATTGTACCCTACCTTTAAGATATATGGGTAAATATCAGGATTATTTTGGGCATCCCCACTCGATTGAACTATTTTGAAGCGGTGAGGGCTCGACAACTATAGACTTTGCTCAGTTGGTTAGAACGCTGCACAAAAATCGGTGGGTCGCAAGTTCGATTCCTGGCAGAGGACCTACATAGTTGCATTTTTCGCAGCTGTGTCTTGGAATGCCTAAATTAATGTTGAATTTTCATTGCCTGTGTAGGTAGTCCCCATAAATAAATCGCTTTCGTTAGTAGCGATGCAACTACCTCAAAAATATCAGGACAATTTCGACACTTCGAACGATCAGGCCATTTACATCAATCAATTAGGTTTACATCCTAAGCCACTCCTTGAATATATATATATATATATATATATATATATATATATATATATATATATATATATATATATATATATATATATATATATATATATATATATATATATATATATATATATATATATATATATATATATATAATTTCGCTTACCTCAAAATTCCGCAACAGTCTGTTTCATCAGTAAACCGCCTCATGATTCTTTACTGATGAAACAGACTGTTGCGGGATTTTGAGGTAAGCGAAATTCTCTATCTTTATGATATTGAGCACTCTTTGCGTTTCGTATTCATAAACCTACTCGTATATATATATATATATTATATATATATATATATATATATATATATATATATATATATATATATATATATATATATATATATATATATATATATATATATGAACTTATCAACAAACCTTGTAAGAGCGTAATATTAGCAGTCTTGAAACGGCATCTCCCCTCCGCGTCCTCTGCAGTACAACTGACTGTCCGCGATAAAATAGGAAAGTAGGTTTGAACATTAAAAGAACATTGGAATACTGAATCGATACCAGGAGCGTCACATGCCGCAACTTCGAATCGGCCGATATGGATAGTGATCTTCACTGGTAGCAGAGGGGTGCTGACGTTGATTGCATTGCAGGAGATAGAAAGGTTACCCAATTCAGGTATAGTTGTAGACGACACTGTTATGTTTACATCTGGTTCAGATTGGCCTGGAAGGGAAGAACAGTTTATAATTATGCATGCATGTCAGTACAAGATTAAGCTAAATACTTTCACGCAGTTTCCTCTATACACTTACGGGGTCTATTTTAGGGGGTACGCATCTCCGAAAACCGCGCTGTTTTTCAAATTTTAACCGCAAACCGCGCACTCATTTCTCTTTTAAATGTAACCGCGTTCAAACCGAAGCATATATATGTGGTAACATATTTCGAAACATATTCCGCAACATAATGTGAGGCAATAGACCATATAGTCAGCACGTGTAGTCGCCATTTCTATTGGAGTATTGAAGAGGGAGCCGTTCACAAGTTTCACGCGAACTTGGTAGTATAAAATTTGGCAATTATGCAATTGGCAAAGCAAACGAAGTCTTAGCAGTTCAAATAGCTATAAAAAGGTTTTCCTTCCATCGCTGCTTATGTTTTGTGTGAGAAACAATCAAGTTGCTTTGATTTCGTCTTTTCTAGCAAATATTTATTACTTTGAGACTGATCTCAGTTCGTAATTAGTAGCAATCGGCAAGCCAGAATATTAAAAAGCATGTTCTACTTTTACGGAATAATTTTTCCTCAATAATTTCACAACCCCCGGTAATTTTTTCCCCTCGAATTTTTAACAAATTAAGCGGAATTTTTGGTGTTCTGGTGTTCCGTATTCCGGAATGATGCTGTTCCGGTGTTCCTGGTTTTACTAATAGCCCGGCAACTTTTCTAATTTGATTTCGTCATTTCGAGGCCCTGTTGAGCAACACATACGCGCGATCGGAAGATGAATGCCATGAACTGAATTATTGCCATGAGCTCGTAAACTATTTCTTAACCGCATGTTAAAAACTATCCGAAAACCGCTATTTATTTTGGCCAAAAACCGAATCCGGATGGTTAATTTCGACATTTTCCGTCTCCGCACGATTTCCAGTTTTCCGCAAACCGTACAAAATAACTGGATATAACCGAAATCCGACCTCAAAATATGGCTAAATCCGCATAACCGCGAAACTATAATAGGCCCGGCCCCCTTACGGACTAAATAATTCCTAATATGGTTATATTAATAAAATAATCTTGAAATATTGATTCGTCATCTTTCATCGGTTATAGGAAGTACAGGCAATCGTTCCAGATAAAGTTTAAATATTTTATCCCATTCCTAAGGTTAATTGAAACTTTATTGTACATGACTAACTGTTTGTATGCCTATACTCGCCCTAGGGAGAAAAATTATACACACATACGACATTGAGAAAAGAAATATTATATAGAAGTCAAGGTTTGTTTCCCGTGCTTTGATATTCTGTTCACTTTCTATATGAACTTACCCGGTTGTGGTTCTCCTGCTACACAATCCTCCTGTGATGGAGAAATAGGAGCACTTAAAACTATAAGAACATGAGCGCTGAGAAGAATTATTCCAAGGAACATATTTTCCATTTTTATATATCGCGGTTATTCTAAACAAATTCATACAAATTTACAATTAGAATGGATAATAGAAGCAAAAATATATACAAAAAGAAATTATAGCCTTTTTGTTATGTCATCCGTTCGTAAATTAGTGAAATGTAATGGTGAAAAAATTAGTGCTATAATTATATTATAGCTGGACTGTGGATTTCAGCACCCTTGCACGAATTTTTTTATATAAAATTGCGAGCCAAAATATAGTGGCTAAGTATTATAGGTTTCCACTGACTAGAATATTTGGATAAATGATTTTTTCATTCCCCTCACAAATTTTTGAAATTTGGAAGCTAAGAAGATTGGAAATAAAAAATGTGCTGTCTATTGGCAGTTGCGATTGCTTGAAATGTACAAGTTGTACAAATTAAATATTACTGTTACTGTGCATGTCAGTAGGGAAATACTGGAAGTATACACGACTGCATGATCGGCCATTCCACGCAGGGAAGAGTTATCAATGGTTGACGGTTTCGATCCCAGGATTTGTCAAACAGGAATTGAATTGAATCACACGCACCCCCTGGCCTTTTCCATCGGCGAGCTTATAATATGAATAATGTCTCAAAGTAATAATGCCGAAATAATACATCAAAATAGTAGAATAGCCGAAATAATGCCAAAATAATACATCAAAGCCTCAAATCAGGTTTAAGAAAGTCAGTCACCGTTATTAAGAAATCTACATTTTAATTTTTTTCAAAATCAAACGAACCAGAGAATACCGGGCACTGAGATATAGTGATCACGCGTTCAAAAGTGTAAACAAAACAGTTTTTGATCATGTAAGTTATGGGGACCTCAGGATGTACATGCAGTACCTGTAGTGCGGAAAACACAATCTTATAGCACTTAATCAATAAACAAACTCAATTCAGGCTATATTGACTATTGTAAATAATTGTATCTATAATACATCAGTATAAAACTAACATTCACGGTGGTTTATATACGTTAGGCTGCAATGACATACTTAGATAGAGGATAATAGCCTATATAAATAAAGAAAAACGTAACCTATAACTGCGAAAAAAATCGTGAACTTGAGATAATAATTTCTTAGTGTACCAAATAAATTAATATCAATCGATCCTTTTTACAATTAGTAAATATCATGCATAAAAACAATTGTATTCTGATTATGACTGCAGACTGTACTATAAGCCAGTTAATTCTCACCTGAAAGTTTGCTGTTTTTGCTTGAACCAAAGTTACCAAACCAAAAGTGATCACTTGGTTAGTCTTATACTTGGGGCTTTGAACTTTAATGCTGTAATGACAAATCTTCACAGACTAACCCTATTTCAAGGCGTATCATATTTTCAGGCCAATATTTCAATACTTCCATGATTAAGAACATGTTTACGACCAACTTAAGTGAATCATTGCGTTTGTTTTCCTCCGGTTTTCTATTCCGAATTTGGTGCCATGGCGTCATTATATTGCACTGCTCATCAAGTGCCAGACCAGGGAGTGATGAGTCGCGTGATTCAGAATGACCAATTAAGTCTGGTTTATGATAAGTACGCATATTCGCTCTAGTTAGCCACAAAACTATCACATTGCAATGATGTTTTTGTTTGATATCCATCTAGTGAATACGATATTTGTTTTCCGATTAAGTTATTTTTATACATTATGAATGATTCCAGAAAAATAAATGAATGGCATTAGATATGCATTATTCTAGCACAATCAGACTGTAAGGCGTATCGTTTTCTTACGTTAAGTACGATGTTAATACTGATTCAGCACAAAAAAATTGACCTAAGATTTAGACTGATCATATTAAGATGCCACTGCATTATATAATTGCTTCTACTTAATAACAGGAATGTGGAGAAATGATAAAAATGACTGAAAAAAAATACTGCATGTCAAGCTATTTGCTTAACGTTGGTGGAAGAAGGTACCGTGTTTTGGGGGAATGTATGAGTTTGAGTCCAATTTTAAGCTAAGCCGAGTTAATCAACGCGGTCACCGCAGATTGATTCACGCCCAGATCTTTGTGTTTGATAGAATTAACTCTGAAGTTCATGACATGTGAAACGCCAATCATTCAATCGCCCATGCATTTTTAACTGAAAAATTCAGTGGTGTTAGAGTGAACCATGCGTAAAGTTGAAATTGGGAGGTTGAAATAGACGTGCTTCCAAGAAATTAATGCCAATATAATGGTGTTTATGTAAGGCGATAAGTCTGACTTGAACACTAAGCTAACCAATTGTTTGATATTTCTTTGTTTTGTAAAGTGGCTCGTAGGGTTTCATGCAGTGTGCGGTGACTGCTTCTGTGCGAGGGCGTTCGTTTGCTTATTAATTAGTGACTTTTGACACTTTTCCAAAATATTGTGGTCTGGGAATGAAAGTTAGCATGCAGACAGGATTGCTTCTGATGTTTTCTATAGCCATGCATGCACCATGTCAGTGGCCAATATCGCAGGTTTCCATGTATAATTTAATACCGCTATAATACACCATTTGTTAATCAAAATGACAAAACAAGCTAGGAAAAGAAATAAAATTCACAGTCGAATAGGTTTAGGGTGCGTTAGTAGTGGGGTTAGAGTTAGGATTAGGGTATTAAATCATTGAACTACAAAGACCACTAAACAGTGACTCGGACATTTGACTCAGGCTCGGATTTGACTCAGATTTGACTCGGTTAGCCGACAAACTTCTTTCTGGTCTTGTAAGTTTCAACATTTTCTTGGGGGTATACCCCCAAATCCACAGGGTGCAGAGAACTTACTTCATCTCAGCACCAGCTCTCCCAATCATAACATTTCTGTGTGGTCCAGAATAGGTAGTGACAACAACACCAGAAAGCTGTGGATTGAGAAGGGTTTGCAATAACACCAGAAAGCTGTGGATTAACTTTCAGGTAGTTGAATCCCTCTCCATCCGCAGCTTTCTGGTATACAAACTGTACATACAGTCTGAAGTCACTCAGAAATGTCAAAGTTGCTATGAATAGTGATAATTATTAATGTTGCAATCTGAATATTTTGACACAGACTGAATATGGAAACGTGGTCGTTGTGGTGTGCCTTTAGCAATGTGAATAAATCAAATGCTAAATAAACCACGTTATGATCTTGAATCTTCTCCATTCTGGTTTAATATTACCCTGCTGGCAGTGGTTTCTGAGCTGAGGAGAAACCACTGCGAGCAAACGAACGACCGTTTCATGTAGCCGCCGTCCAGATTCACGGACGAATACATTAAATTCTCAACCGGTAAAACAAGTTTGACAAGTTTTTGTGTTCTGCGCATGGGTAAATGCTTGCCACTGCTGGTAAAATGCGAGTCAGTTGTACACTTGAAAAACAACATCACGCTCTAAATATACTAACACGCTATAAATATACTACAAAATATTATAACGGCTAAACAAAATATTGAATAAAATGTGAGAAATTATACATTAAGATGACTTGAAAACCACCTAACGTTCAACAGAATAACTATACACTGCAACAGAAATCAACCTTTTACAGAAATCAGTAGCGCCATCGCGACGATCGTCTTTGTCCTTTGATCGGTGGAAATTTGTAGTGATTGAGGTCGCGACGATCAAAAATTGCAATAATTGTCAAAATCCACAGTCATTGGAAACATTATTATATTACTTGGAAACTTTGGGAACTGGAATTTAACGAAAACCTTAACACAATCTCTGAAATTAGGATAGCCTACTTACTAATAATTAGAGGTGAAAAAGCAGTGGAATATAGATATCTCATCTAATTTTGTCACTGGCAAAGCACAAAGTCACATACTTGTGCTCAAGGAATAAGTGCCCTATATACACTTGAAAATGGCAAGAATTGAAGGAGCAGCTTTGCCAGTTAGAAACACCTTTTATCTAAATGGCATGTCTGACTTTGCACTTTGTTAAACAATTCGACAAATAATATTAAAGGGTTATTAACCGAGAGCGAGGTCTGTACTGGAAAGTATTTGCCTGAGGTTTTCGTACAGACCGAGCGACGAAGGAGCGATGTCTGTGCGATAAACAGAAGGCAAATACTTCTCCGTATACAGACCGAGCAAAACGAGGTTAATAAACCGTTTATTATATGGTTCCTTAAACACATTTTCCGATTTTCATATATTTTTTTAAGCGCTATAAAGGTATTTTTGAGCTATGTTTTATTTGCTAGTTTTCTTCGTTTAGATTTGGATTCGTCACCGAATATTGTTTACGGAAAAGCATGTTTAACAATAGGTTTAGAACTACTTTTTCGGTAACCCACACCCCCAGAAAAAATGCTTATATTATAGCCCAGTTTATATGATATTTGTTTAGAATATGGTATTAAATACGTTAAATTCATCTTTATTTATTTTTTGAAAGGAGTAAACAAATCAAAAAAATTTCCCGCCAAAACTTATGGTTGCCAGTAAGAGTTCGAACGCTTGTTTTCTTAGCTTTTTCGATGAAATTTGTGTTGGTACAAATACTTATTAATATTTCCAAGACTTCCTATTCTTAAAAATGATCCAAGGATACTTTTTCTTCACATAACGACCTTATAAACGTGTAAAAACGTTTCAAATTCGAGCCTGTCAAATTGACATACGGGAAACCGGTCAGGATACGGGAAAATACGGACCACGATCCGGATACGCATTTTACGGACCGCACGTCGACCAATCAGAATCCAGGATTCCGCAAAGCCATATAATAATATCGTTTATATTATATTATCAAAAACTAGACATACATGCATGCAGCAACCCTCACCTTTATTTTCAAACATTGTTTCAACATGAAATATTTCGAATTACGCCAACACTGAATGCAGGCTCGCGTGTTGCTTACATCAGTTAGCCATGGCAACACGATCATTGTTTTTTTGGAACGGCAAAAATAAATTAATTAATGTTCTACATTTTTTAACCACAGAACTACCGATTTCTAAAATATATAATGTAGGTATGTCATTTTTCATTCTATATTATAGGTTATATTTTAATGTAAAATTCAACACGAATTGCTTCGTAAAACGTTTGTAAACGTTCATTGAAATTTACAGCTTTTTGCCGTTGCTCTCCAACTTAATTATTCTTATTTAGATAAAATAAATTTAAATCATATATATAGGTCGCTGATAAAACAATTTGTTTTCCTTTTATTTTGTTGAAACCAAGTTAATTTAAGAAACTTTCTTGACAAACAATGAATGAAAAGGAAAGTTGCACAAGTTTTAGCTGAACAACAAAGTCATGCAGTAATAAAAATGCATTAATAATTCATGAGGAAAACACAAAGAAAAATCATAAGCGTGTCGTATCTTTATATGTGATAGAGATTTCCCTTCATTTATATACATAAACTTTAACAGCAGCTTTGATTTTCTCGACTTATACAAAGTATCTTTTGAAAATCACTTCGCCAATGAACTTACTAGATTGATCGCTTTTGAAGCAATTTAAAACATTCGCAGCGCGTGTTTTATGGGACCTAAAAATACTCGGCTTAGCCTCGTATCGTTATACAGGTATCTGATAAAACACTGCTGCTTATGATTTAAATTAAATAGTATATAAAAACATTACCCAATTCATCAGGATTTCCTATACTAAATCAATTCTTATCGTTTGTTTAAAAGTTGAAAAAATGCTTTAAAATCATTTATTGTGGAGAATGATATTCCAAGCTTTCTTGTGTTTTTTTTTAAATATCATACACGAACTATATTTTTGAGATCACTGAGGAGGACCATGCACTCACGCACGATGAAACATAGGCATGCGCCAGCGATTAATGATGAACTAATTTAGACTTCGTTAATGCTTTCCTTTTCCCGGGAGCAAATAGCAGTGCGCCGCTCGCTCGGGGATAAAAAATTGTCCTATTGTGCCAGAGCGTTCCAATGGATTATTGCTCAAATTTATATTTTCGGAGCTATTCTTGACGACATATTGCATTATTCTCCATCATTATCAAAACTTTTAAATTGTGACCAGAAACTGAGAGTTTACGCATGTAGATTCTACATATGATGATGTTCTAAGTATCCACTGAATTATTTCAAGAATCAGTCGGCAATCATGTTTTTGATTTGTAGAAAGTCGATCGATGTAAATAAATGGCCAAGGGCTTTGAACCATATTCAGAGACTCGATGATATATTAAAAACACTTCAAACAATTTGAGCCCTAATTTATTTTGCATACGTCTGATAGGGCGAAGCAAAGCAAAGAGCCCGCGAAAATATTTGACTGAGCCCATGATGCCACGCAATGGATGATCAGTGATATCATTTCAAATTTGTCATATTTTCCATTTATTAACAAATAATATTTCCATTTAACTACAAATAATATTAATTTATCTGTTAAGTTAATTTCTACATTGTTACACAATGTTCAATTCTTTATTAAGCTGACGCCGTACTGTCTATTTCGTAATTTGTTCTTTGTAATAAATATTTTTTTCAGCTTAATTTATCTGTTTTACTGCACTCTAATAATGATTGACTTTTTATACATTATATATTTGAATCATTGACTGATATACATAAACCTGTTGAAACGCTAAATACAATAGCGTAAATGGAATCCTGGCAGGTATATTCTAGAAACTATAAAATTATATTGAAATCTAAGGTTCGACACGACCAGGAAGTTATCGATAAGGGTTGGCTAATATATTATTGAAAAAAACCATCAAAGTATCTAATACTTGATTAATTATGCCAAACATATTATTTACAGATCGTCTAATGATGCTTCTCCGAAATCGATCTGATCAGCTAATTGTTTTGTACGTTTACACCCAATTCCGCACATGCTATACTGTATACATATACATACTACTGGTTAAATCTATTTTTAGCATGCAAGCATGTAAAGAAAATGTATTAACCTCTACCTGGAAAATTCAGACAAGCATTAATTTGAAATTTTGCTTGTATTTTGAAGTTCTGCTTAATTTTTTCCGACACTATATAGCTGAATCTCTCTCAATCTACAGCTGTCTTCTAGTCGACCGCCGCTCTACCCGTTGAGCCTATTAGCCATTTCCCAAAGTCCTGGGTCTAGTCGTGCGAATATATCCAATGTTGGAGGGACAAGAAATATGGCAGCACAAATTTAAATTAAAAGTTTTATGTAAAAAGGAGATATTTCATTTTTGGTCGTCTAGAAAGTTGATATTTGATAGTAGATACTTCTACTCTTTCACATATTTGACGCCTGTCACCATATATTTTGTCCCTCCAAACAATCCCAGAATGCACCGTGATTTCTTTTGGGAAAAGGCTAATTGAACAACGGGGATTGGTAGCGAAATACTGCACGTCGTCCAAGACAAGCGCTATAGCGTTAAGTCATCGCAAAAATATTTCGTGCACTTAAATTGGATAAGACTCGTTACCAATCCCGGTTGATTCGATAGCTCAATGGGCAGAGCGGCGGCCTAGAAACCCGAATATACATGTTCGAATCCCGCTTGAGACAACGAATTTGTCAGTCTCAGAATAATACGACAATAGTTTTTTTTATATTTCTGAGGATGATTCTGAAAGAGTACTTTGTTCCTTCAAGGTATTTAAATCAACTCTTTGATGTATATAACGTGTTGAATCGAGCATATATCATGTCTATATACAAATCCATTGGCCGTCTTGGAGGCTAGAAAGTCACGCGTTCTGAAACTTCTGTACCAAATCAGTTGTGAATCAAAATCTTATAACTGCAGTCAGTAGTACCAATGTAACATGTTTCAATGTCTGCGATGTTAAGGAAGTTGCTTCATCACTGGGTGTCGGGTTGTCTGAAATGCAAAAATTGTGATATTCGGAGTCAAATATATTATATATTCATGTTGTTTCATCATGTTGTTGTTCGGTTAATTGTTGAACTCGCGTTGGTCCAGCAATGTTAGGCGATGTTGCACACGCGATCCAACATCTTTCAACATCAGCCAACATAGAAATGTTACCCAACATAGTGTTTAAACGAGGCCAACAACGTTGTTGCAATATTGCATATGGGCAATGGATTGAGAACATGATATTCTCTTCATGTAGGATCTTGTAGCTGAAGCAGGAAATCTTTAAACGTTATTGTAATTATCGATGCAATGTTTAGAAATATACAAAAAATCTGAGACCTTCAGGGCCATAGCTAGCATGTATAGTTGGGGGGGGGGGTGTAGGCCATTGGGGAGGGGACAAAAATTTCCGAAAGACGAAAAAAATTTCCGAATATTTCATGGCATACGAAGCCACGAAGGTGTTTACTATATTGAAAATGAAGACGCAATTTACAATCCAATTATATTATATTTTCGAGCTGTTTAGGAACTAAAATTATGTTATACCTTTATATATTGCCGTAATTTTCCGAATGGCCAACCTGATTTTCCGAATATGTTAATTCTAAAAAAGTTTGGGGGGTTAACCCCCCCCCCCCCCAATACCCCCTCGTGAAGAAAAATCTGATCGTGCTGTTTTTCGAATAGGACCAACATTGATCTCTTAAGGCTGGTTTACACTATCAAAGTTTCTGTGGTCACTGCAGGAGTTTTGCATCGGTGAATTCTACGTTTTGAAGGATTTGTAAGAAATGAGGGAACTCAGTGACTCAGTGCATTTAACATAATAAGATTATCCAACATGAAATTAAACCCAAATATGAAAGTAAAAATGTTTAAAATACTGTTTAAAATACTGTAAAAAATTACTGTCTCATTTGGACGAGAGTGTAAAATTATCTGTAACATTTTCATGTTACAGATTTTTCATATCAAGTTTAACTCTTGAAATATTTTGACTGAAAGCAATGAGCTTTCCGCCATCTTGGTTTAATTCTTAACCTCATTAACGATCAATTCGATGACGTCAGCAGTGTGGTTAACTTTATATAAAATACACCTTACCGTTTATTAATGTTTGACCAAATGGTCTCGTTTTCGTGTCAGGTATTTCCTTGTATTTCGTGCACAATAGGGTTAAGAACTTACTTATTATTGGGCTTAAGATCAACCAGGAACCAAATCGGGAAGGAACGAAACATGGGAAAATAACCTTAACGAGGCCATATGGTCAAAAGTAATTAAACAATCAAACGTTGTTTAAAATGTGGTTATTCAATTCGAAATTTGAAATAGCAACAAAAAACAAATGAACACGTTCATATTGATCACTGGTTGTCAAGATAAAAAATCTTGCGTGACGTCACATAACATCATTAATCCAAGATGGCGGACAACTCATTAATTGCTAATTCAGTCAATGTATTTCAAGAATCAAGCAAGATGTGAAAAATCTGTAACAACCTCTGGCAGATAATTTTAATGTATGAATCATAAGCAAAATAATTACCTGAATGCTTAGTCACATGTTTTGCCGGTTCAGAAATTAATATTTCTTGTGGCTTCATGGTAGTCATCGCAGTTACTTTAGTAGTTATTGTAGTAGTTACTGTAGTAGTTTCAGTCGGCTCTTCGATAGCTTTCTGTAAAACCAATGATTTGCTATAGCAACTTCCATCTTTATGTAATTTAATGCAATCGTATTTTCCAATGTCCCACAGTTGAAGACTGTCTATGAGGTAGCTACAAATTCCTTCGCCTGACGCTACAGAACAAGTTGGATTAAAATTTCTATGCATTCGTGATAACAGCTGCACAGAAGTAAGATTTAATGTGCCATTTGCTGTACATCTTAGTTCAACTTTATCTCCAAGACTGACATTCACTGATGGAAATGCTTCAAACACAAATTTTCGTGGAAACACTAAATAAAACGAATAATATTTACCGTTAACGTTGAATGTTGGTGGGTTTGAAAATTGACCGTCTCGCATGGGAAACAGTTTACGTTTAAGGCTCGACACAATAATAATACTATATGCAGGGGCGAAACTTGAGAGGGGTGTGGTGGGGTGTGACACCCGCCAAAGTACAAATTATCTGGATTGGCAGGGCAAATCATCTGGATTGGCAGGGCAATGAAAGATTTTAAATGATAAAATAGAATTTATAGACCTAAATTTTACAGATATTGGTAAAAAAATAAGGGTTTCCAGGGACGTAGCGACCGGGGGGGTGTGGGGGGGGTGTGCCACCCCCCCCCCCCCAACTAAGACGATATGAAAATTTCAGGTAAATCCATGAAAAACTGGCATTATAATAAATCAGGTAAAAAATCTTGAAAGCCCATAACAATAACAGGCAAATATTAATAGAGGATTGAAATGCGGAAAATAGATGAGGTTTTAATTCTTTATGGCTTCATACGTTGATACGTTCAAAGATTTCCGTTGTTTCAATGTAGCCAGGCTTTATTTTACGAAAAGAATATGTTGTCAATTTTACTATTTCCATCGGCAAAAAACCCAGAATTTTTTCGCTAAGTAACATGCGCTTCCGGTTTTGGCTCTTTACACAAGGTCAAGGTACGTGCAAGAAATTATATTAATTTCATGACTACATCTACTTTTTGATAATAATGTAGTGTATTTGAAATACATAGAATTATTTGTTTGCTTAGATTAATACAGCGACAGGGATATGATATCCAGATGTAAATTTTGAACGTCTGTGTATGTGTGATGTACATGTGTGATGTGTATTGTGCGCTTTGTACTTTGTCATATTTTTACTTATGTAGTAGTAGTTCGTTAATAATTCTACACAAATGGCCGATATGGCGACATATATACGCAATATTTGTCTAATATTTAAACTACTAAAGGGTTGTCTCGTAGATTTGTAACATTGTTGAATAGTTTAGGTTGAATGAGCCGTTACGAGGGCATTGTTTTAGCACTACTGTTCTCTATATTATACGTGCATAAGCTTTATGCATTATTTATTACACAGTGAACAGCGTGAACAACGTCTTGAAACTTGATGTTAACCTAAGTATGTGACTTTTTGTGATTTTTGGGCAAACAAAAACGAGGATTAATGCAGAAACAAATTGGTCTTAAGAACACTTTTAATCCGTTCCTCTTTGTATTGCATTCAGAAACACCAGAAACAAAGCCCAGCATTACACAGCGAATTGTCCTTTTTCTTTAAATATGCGCTGAAGGAACACAGACGAATGGAAGAAGAACGTCAGCCGGCCACAAGGTCTTGAGGCAAAACTTAACCCATGTCATGTACGATCGCAGGGACATTGCTCTTAGGGTGGCCAAGGGGCATGGTCTTTTCAAGTTGGCTTCAGAGCTTTATAAACTATTTCTGACAGCCGCCCCTGCCGTTGTGAAAAATGAGAGATCATTCAGTTTACTGAAGATTGTAAAAAGTTATTCACGCAATAAAATATCTGGAAAACGTTTGAATGATTGCATGATCCTTGCCGCTGAAAAAAATATCACTGATGTCTTTGATGTTACTGCGATCACGAAAAAATGGTCAGTCTTGAAAAACCGCCGATTGCTTGAAAAGAATAACTTACTATTGAAGGTTAAAAACATTAGTTAACAAATAACTACTATGTAACATTATTGTTCATTGTATAGGGAAACGCAGTTCCAGTTCAGCTAAAAATTATCTTTATTATATAAATTATATCAATTTACACCTTTTCCCTACATAAAAAAGGCGGATGGACTGCTTCGACAAAAACTTGTTAAAATTGACTATAGTTATTGGAAGGCCGAGAGGTAACTAATCAATGTGATCATGGTATTTTAGATTTAACTACCTAATTGATAAAATGAGTGGAGAGTTCTATTCGGAGTTCGGAGTACTTGGTGTGTATATGCTCGTGTTCTTCTCGTGTGGCTTATACTCTTTAATTTAGAAGAACAAAAATAACCAAACATATTCTAATCGGAGAAAAACTAGATTGAAAAAGCAAGAAAAAATGTTGTAAAAATAGATGTGGGTTAAATATCTAGGTGATAACTGTGCAGGGGAGAAATGCACCACAACATTGCAGTGCCCAAATATAGGGGGTTTATCTTTCAGGTAAATTTTTACAATAGTGTAAAATCAGGTAAATTACTGTATTGCACCCCCCCCCCAACCAGCACACCTTCGCTACGTCCCTGACTGGGTTTCATTTCGACCTCCCTCCCCCCCAATCCCCGCTCGCCAACATTTTTGGGAGAAATTGTGGCCAAAAACAATTTTTGCTGCAGGGCATCATCGGCTTTCGCAGGGCAATTCTAGCAGACACCCCTAATTAAAAGGGGCTAGTTTCGTCCCTGACTATATGCTTTACCTATACAGTATATGCTCGACTGGGTTTTATTAGCTTATACTCAGCAGTTGCCCAGCTCTGTTTACTTCCTATGACAAAAACAAAATGGCTTCCTGTTTCTATTATTGTGACTCGCCACTTGTCGCCAGATTTTTATTGTCGTAGAATAGAATAGAATAGAAGAGTATATGAATTACGTATATTGAGTGCTTCAACAACAGACAGGGCCGTAGCATAGAAGCGATAATTGGGGGGGGGGGTATATTCATATATTCATGTTCAGTGTTCACACACCGTAAAAACAATCTCTTTCAAAACAAATCCGTCGGTCAGAACACGATATATGAGTATGCACCCCCCCCCCCAAATTATCTGTCTAGCTACAGCCCTGACAACAGGAATCACCGAATCATACCCCGGGGAGCAGTTTGTAATCAACAATATACATGTACTATCACTACAATGCAATTATTTTAATAGTTTGCGCATAGGCGTACGGGCACATTATTTTTGAGGGGGCTGGGCTGAATTTGCCCGAATGACATGACGTCATAGATTTCGTGACGTCATAAAATTATATAATCTAAGAAGACTACAAATGAAAGGCTTTCCTTTGAAGTCTTTGAAGATTGATATAAAAAAAAATGTTGTCCCTAGCCATTTCAATTATAAGCTAAATATATGGCATCACGATTTACAAAGAAAGAGAAAGTTACTAACGTAACAACATTTATTGGTATAAAATGGGTAATTGGACAAGTACTGGTGCAAGACATTGTGTAGCTTAAATAATGAGAGGACCAGTATTCCAAAAATCGTTGTTCTTAATTTCTTAACTCCGACTCCTGTGATGAACATGTACGTAAAAACCTAGGGAAATTACGATTATATAGAAACTGAAATAGGTGGAAATTTTATGGGACACGGTAAAAGGCGACGATAAGGAGCGGGAAATTAAAGTTGAGGAGGAAGGCAACCCTGTCCGTGTTTCGACCTAAAGATGGTGTAACATTTTCAATGTCCGTCACCGTATTCTGTTCACTATTTTCTCTGAGCTGTGACAGTGAATTTAATTCATCAACGTCAATGAACGTTGTCATTGGTTCCATTTGGTCTTCGCTCATGGGCTCCTTCACATTTTTCTCAGATAGATCTTCATCAAAAGACACCGTGACTGCAGAATCTTTACTACCACTCGATTCAGTTCCAAGTAGGGTTAGGTCAAACTGCAGGTGACAGCAGGTCATTATTTTTGGTTGTCATGTTACTTTTTACAAAGAAAGTATT
The DNA here is from genome assembly GCA_902702795.2 of Paramuricea clavata. NCBI lineage: Eukaryota > Metazoa > Cnidaria > Anthozoa > Malacalcyonacea > Plexauridae > Paramuricea > Paramuricea clavata. The sequence continues at coordinate 18,427 of CACRXK020005017.1, forward strand.
GATTTTCGACTTGGATGAATCCGATGATTCCATCACTGGATGACATTTTACTTTTTTTACCATTGTGAAATGTGAACCAATCGAGAATGCACCTCTTTATAATCACTGTCGATTTCCTTATTGCATTCCTCGCACCGAACGTCGTAAAATCAACAATTTTTTAATGATTGTAAAAAAATCGCGCACTTTTATGTCTATCTAAAAGTCTAAAATTAGTCACATTAGGTCCTTGTATAATGTATAGTATCTATTTTCAGTGACTGGTGTGTCATAGCCGCGGTGCCGCCCAGGGCCAGAGCCAAAGGGTAAACATTACTGATCCGATTGTCACTACCCACACTTATACCACACCTTCGCAATATGTGCAGCTATATACTATAGTGTGTTTTCACATGACGTCACGGCATAAATTAATTTTATACGCCGCCATGTTGGTGGAGTGAAGTTCCAACATGGCGGCCAGCGATTCGGAACAAAACGTAAACAGCGAGGCAGAAAAAGTAATTATTCATGAGATTCCTTTGTCTGAATATGCAAAATCTGTCGAAGACAGCAACAGTCAAATGATTCAGATTGTGTTGTATTTGCAATCGCTTTTGCGACAAGTCTTGTTTACACATTGGATCGGTGGATCCAAATATCCCACGCTTTTATAGTGTATTAATACTGTGAACTTACTTGTATGCTTGCCTGAAAGCTGGTCTCAATACTCTTTTTCCGACGGCTGAGAGCACAATATAAAAAAGCTTACACCAATATTTAGTTTGCATTTTTATTGAACTATTAAACTGTTAAAATTATTATACATAAGGGACCGCTCATTATTTATTGTACAGGGGGGGACTGAGGAGAAACTCTACAGTTGTAATATTTTTTCGTTGCCCCCCTCTTAAGACAAGTAAAATTTTCAAAGCCCCCCCCCAACAGGCAAAACAAGAACATAAGTTTTGCCCCCCCCCTAGCTCTTTATCTTTATTTAGAGAAACAAAAACTCTAGCTGTTTATTTTAGAGAAAGAAAAATAGGTAATGGGGACCAATAGACATTCCCATTATAGACTAATTTTTTATCTTAGCAAAAAAAGTATATTCCCGGGAAGGGCATACTAAAATTACTAAAATTCCAAAGTTTGGTTGCAAAATGTTGTAAAATATGTAGAAAATATAGCCTTCCAAAGTTTGCAAATTTTGTATTCTTTTGTATAATTGCAATTTTCGCATGCAATACAAAAGTGTACAAAATTTGCAAACTTTGCAAGGCTATATATTTTCCGTATTTTGCAACAATTTGCAACCAAACTTTGCAATAATTTGCGTATTCTAGTATGCTCTTTCTAGCTGTGGTGATTTATTTGCATCAAGGCCGCATTTTGAGGGAAGTGTGGAGAGGTGCGCACCTCCCCAGAGATCGTTTTGCACCTCCCCCGAGAATTTTTCCACCTCTCTTGAAAGGTCATGCACTTCCCCTTGGGAAAGTTTCAATGATGGAACAAAGTGAAAATGTGATGGTTGCTTAGGATCTACACTTTGTGACGTAAGAAAGTTTTCTCTGTAAAATTGAAACAGTGATAGCCATGTCAAGCACCCTTTTAATGCAATGTTTTGAAAGAAACAGTGTAGCAATTGTAATGAAGGGCAAGATTGGAGTCATACATTCATAATTCATTAATATACTGGTACATATTATGTACACTACATGCATACCTCACCTCGTTGATATTGGCCTGTTCTACAATAAGCCCTAACTTTCCATGGGAGTTGTGAGCTAGACCGCTGCACCCCTCCTAAAATTTTTGTCCACCTCCCCCACTATTTTCACCAAAATCCGGCCTTGATTTGCATCTCTTTGCCTAGTTCTAAAATTAGTCTATAATGGGAATTGTCTATTTACATGAACATTAGAGACTTTTTATTTGACTTCCATTTATGAATATTAAAGTCTATAAATATTGTTATTTGTTGTTAAGTTGTTTTGTGATACATTTTTAAAACTACTGTTTTTTCAAACTGGTAAATATTTTCAAAGCCCCCCTTCTTTCGTCTCTGTGTAATTTTTCAAAGCCCCCCCTTTCAGGTTTTGAAAAATTTGAAGGCCCCCCCAGTTTCTCCTCAATCCCCCCCTGTACAATAAATAATGAGTGGTCCCTAAAACTCTATCAAAGATACAAACTTTTTGCATTTGAAAATTATTACAGACTTAAGACTTTGATAAACATTAAACACTTTTGGTGGTCAAAGCTGAGAACCTCCACATGGTGACCACTGGGCAAGAGCATGATCATTGTTGTGTAAACAGGGGGCGGATTAGCACACTAGGACCCCTATATTGTTTAACTGGACAACATTTTATTTTGCATATTATTCGTACAATGTCATATGTTGGTCTGTTAAAGTGTTAATCTACCCCTGTGCGATTGCAAACTTTTGCACAACCTGTTGGCTAATCTCAGCACTTTACACAAATATGGCTTTTGATTTTGTCTATAGGACCCTAAAGTAGTTTATTGCCTTGGCCTACCCAAAGTCTTTGGATCAATTACTTAACCCCCACCAATACAGTCCCAACAGACATGTTTTTTACATTGTTTCAATGCTCTTGGTATTCAAACAGGCCTAGTTGAAATCATGAACCAGGGATTTGACTCCCACAAGTGAGAGGCTCATAATGATAAAATGGAGGTTTATTCCCCATATCACAAGCCCCCATGACAATTGCATGAATTATTATTGCTGAGATTAGCCAGCATGTTGTGAAACAAACAGGGGTAGATATTTTACTTTTCAGCTGCTACTAATCCACCCCTGATTTACACAACATGCTGTTGCCCAGTGGTCACCATGGGGAGGTTCTCAGACTTGATCACCAAATTTTCAAATGTTGAAAGAATGTGTTTCTGTTTCTTGGTGAAAACATAATGTTGTAAAATACTTTACTTCAATCAAAAGGTATATAGTATGAAGGCAAAGGTTTATTAGTGCAGAGCGAACCTTAATCATTCTGTCAATGAGAGGAACAGATTCTCCTTTTCTGCAAGTAAGGTAATCAGTTCATTCAGTTGGCAAAGTTTGTTGAAGAATGGTATATTTCGGTCTCAGTAAACCAATAATTCTTTCGACATGTATCCGGACAGTAGCAATCTTTCTTGTCTGTTCCACATCAACAGAATCAAGTTGGTCTTTTCCTTTTGTGAATGCCGGAATGTTCAATTTGGCTTGGTGGAACTGAACACTTTCATAGACAGTGAAACCCCTATCCGCCAGAACCAAATCATCTGGTATAAGGTTGTCCAGTAAGCCACAGTTCTCAGTCAGAAACTTATCTGAATTCCTCCCTCTCCAAGCTTCACTGACAAAGCAAATTGTACCTTGTGGTGTAATTCCAATTAACACTTTAACAGTGTTATGATGCCTGTAGCTTGAAAACGTCTGTGCCCTTGCAAGGAGATTAGTTTGTCTATCAATAAAAGTCAGCAGAACATGGTTTACGCAGAAATCAAAACTCGGATTGAAGCATAGAATTATGACACTCGCTTGTCTGAATGCCAACTGTTGTGGTTGAAACGTCTGTTTGTGTTATGCCAGTTATGGGCTTATAGCCGGCGTTTCTCAAGTTTTCTGGAAAATTGTCTGCGATATCGTCCATAGTCATAGGATCAAATAAACATTTAACAACCTCGCCAGGTTCGTTTACTCTGTAACTTCTCTTTGACCATTTATTCTGTATTCTCCGGCGACTCCAATAAAAATATGGCCGACAGCCATCTTCGTCGATTCTTCGACTGCGTTTGGTTCACAAAATCTCCATTTCCTCGCCTTGATTTTTAATAACTTTTGGCACCCGACAGAAAGAAAGATCTTTACGTTTTAGATTTGTCATTTGAACAGTTTAAAACTACACAAAAAGCCGGCATATTGAGGAATATTTCGAACAGATTTGGCACAGCTATAGTAAACACTAGTAAATTCCTCGCACGTGACGCGTTTTACTCCACTAACATGGCGGACGCTAAATTCTAGTGACGTCACAGCGGTTCGCGTGAAAACACACAAAATACTTATTTAGTTTAATAGTTGTATAGCCTACATTATGCTAGGTAAAACTGCTGAATATAGGCATGAATATAGGCATGAATACAGTAGTGACATTTTATTAGTAGCCATAGGCCCATAGCAATTGTTCCTTCATTCTAGCCGTTTCTGTGGGGATTTACGTCTGTAGTATGTGCGCAAAAATCAAAACCAAATCCGATTTTAGAGCACTTGACCTTTAATAACGGTTAACCTGACGCAACATGCTTGAATCCAGCTATGCAGTCTATGGTAGTAATAAATATACACTAACGTTGCCATTACAGATTTACAGTGCATGATTGAACCTGTAAAAGTTGAACTTGTTGAAATAATACTTCTGTTCCGCTTTATGGATCAATATATTCGTCTAACCACCAGACCGTCATTGCCCGAATGACAAGACAATTTTTTCCCGAATATAGATAAATTCTCAAAAAATTGGGGGGCTGCAGCCCCCAGCCCCACCCTCCCGTACGCCTATGAGTTTGCGAAAAATGAATCAAGTTCTTCGCTAACGATGTGAACGAACGTGCGATATAGTTGGGTTTTCTTTACGTACAGTATTTGCGAAGAATGCTGTAAGGTAAGAGCGGCTAATATTGACTGAAAAAAATCTTGAATGTTTGATGTCCCACCCGCCATGTTCTGACGAACAGATCTACTTCCGTTCTTCCAACAGAACTTACTTCCGTTTCCTTATATGGTGTAGTTGTATGAATTCGAATTTCACTTTCCTCATCTTTTAGTTGTATCTTTGTAGGACACAATTTGGATTTGCATTTGGTTTTCGAAATACAGCTCATGACATATATCAAAATACTACTTATGTATTTGCACTTAATATGAATTTATAGCACATATAAACTCGATTGATACATTTCAGATAGTTTGTCCGCTAAATAACTTCGTAGGTGGTCGCGTATAACGTAAAGCTGCTGTAATTCTTGAATACACCTTCGTCTTCTCTCTAAATCTTGGGATCAAACACTTTTAACAAACTAGCCTATCATGCATATCACTCTTAAGATTTCGTGTGTTACCCGATTGATATCAGAACCTGCTTCTGAAAGAGTCACCCTCAATTTTAAATTAAGGTTCATTGTTATATTTGTGTTGTAATGTATTGTACAATATTCCTATGGTTTAGGCAACAGACGTGTGACATTTTAATTAATTCTGTCTGCAGACTGTTAAGAACTCTATTATTTTAAACGAAGTGCACTGTAAAAGCTTGCATGTCGGCAAATGCTCTGTTTTTGTTTTCAAGTGAAAGCAACGTATTTTTTCCTGTTTGATCATAAAACTTCCTCGATAGTATTAGTAAGATCGAGAAATACGAAACTGAATATTAAAAAAGTAGTCATACTTCAAATTTGGCTGACAATTTGTCAACAGCACAAATTACATTGAATATTTAAAGTCTGTTAATGCAGCGAGTGACAGACGTTATACTAAATCTGCGTGGCTTTATTGGCGACCTGTCGTCAGACCAGACAACAAGCCGGCAGAAGCACTTATAAAAAAAGAGATTTAACGAATTTTGCAATACCGGTGCCCTTGCTCAATGGCAACAGGTGTCCAAAGTTCTATTTGTTTGGGAAGTTGAGGCATCTTTCTCATTATTTTTTGTGGGTGTGCAAACAACTTAATATAATTAGCCTTATAATTGGATTCGATATTTTTATCACAAACTTTACATAATTATAGTATCATATAACTCGCCCTTTCGTTTATTCTCCAACGGATTAAAAATTATCTTATTTCCTGTAGTCTAACTATCCCTATATAAGCTTGGATCAAATGAGGATAAGAGCACGCGACCTTGGTTAGCAGTGCCTAAAGATTTACCAACACAATCAATGACAATGTATTTTATTTAAGTTAAAATATTGTTGGGGCACTCATCAAACCTTTCTTTTGTTAATATAGTACTTTTAAAAGAAAAAGAAAAAACACTATATATTCAATGTATAATAGTTAAAAATGTATATTCGTTTTTACTGTAAATATAAATTATTACCCTTCTGTTTTCAAAAGTTCGACTGACGTCGAATATAACCTGAACATGTGTAAATAATGCAAATAGGAGTCTTAATTAAAAAGCCTATCAGATTTCTAGAAGGTATATATTCATTTTAGTAAGACGAATTAGGAAAATTAGATGTAAATAAGTTCAAAATAACTTCAAAATTAAAATACATGAATGTATTAGTCCCTAATAAAGCTTGTATAGACTGCCACACTGTAAATTTCAAGAAGTTGACTTGATTGTCGTCATTATTTTTTCCTATACTCATCAATTTGCTCAATTTGAGGTGAAGTTGCATGGTTGAGGGAAAAACTTCATCCAACACTCAACAGCTTCAAGAAGTCCGTTTTTGTCATCGTTTTCAGCATCTGTGATTTCTCTAATCCAAGTACTTCCTCCATTTTTCCCCATGTTTTATTTGGTGTCAGTTTATCGGCGAAGAGTACCTGACAGTGAGTGAATGTTTTTGAAGGCTGTCCGGCATTTCCATTCTTAACACACGTGCTCTATACTTCAAATATTGAACATGTCAGAAATTGGAGATCGATTCCGATTTCGTTATTTCACGCAAACGTTCATTTGATGTTTTATATGCCCAATCTAAATCACCTTCAACTTGTGTAGCTGGATCTAGACTGGATCGACACATAGCTTGAATAAACTCCTAAAGATCACTGATTATTCTATATTTCTATCACCGTTTTTGGTGACAGATTAACACCTTCAAATTTACAGTGCAACTCTCATCAACCCTCAACCTCGGCGCTGTAATACTTGCATGCATTTTACCAAAGAGGGTACTAACAACGTTTAATATTTAGCATATGATACAGATTTTGTGTTCAAACTTCCGTGACATTCATAATAGCAGCTCGTGTAGAGAATATTCTAAGTGAATTTATGGTTAATATATAGATATAACAATTTCAGAGGCCAGACTGCTGACTGCAGAGCTAATCACAGCTCTCTTTCATGCCTGTATATTTATATTTTTTCAGGTAGCCAAAAACATTTTCTTCTTGTAAAGAAGATTGAAATTTTTTGGGCACAGAAGAAATTTTTTTACTTTTGTTTCATATTGTCAAAATTGAGTGTCCGCTAATTTGCTCAAACACAATTGCTGGAAAATGTTCGTATATCAAGCCGACATGATTGACGGCTGACGAATAAGATTCGGCCACAGAACAGGAAATTTTAAGTTTTTGATAGCATCATTTCATGAATTTACGTCTTGGGTACAACTTTTATTAAATCTGGTCGGTAAACATTGCAGAATGTATTCGGAAAAATTGAAATTTTCTACTTTGCTTAAGCATGCATAAGACCTTCTGAGCCGCTATACCTAGGATCCCAACATCTGACAGGCATGCTCTCTTTCATGCTCTATTATCTTTCGCAAACCTTGACTGCCTTTTGATGTGTGGCCTTGGGATGTGTTTAGCGCTCTTGCTGCCAGATTTGTAGCTTTTTCGTCCTGGAAATATTGTTGAAAGAAAAACTCTGGCTCTGAGCCGCCAAAAGCTTGTTGAATGCGATATTATACACATATGCAAAAAGGTAAAATATTCAGTGCCACTCAAGTCACTCAGTAGAACATTCTGTAACAATTATAACTATATTCAAAGATTGCTCTGACTCAACGCAAGCAATAGCTAAATATGTGAAATAATTCGATCAAAAAGTAGAATGATATAGAAAGCTTCAGGAAAATAATACGAACAATCAATTACATCTCGGCAAAATACAGTTACACAGCAACCAAATGCAACCAGGTAAATATGTATGTGTTTCATGACGTTTCAACGACAAAGCAACTACGCATGAAATTAATGTATCAAATATATCGCTCTCGAATCCGTTCCAACATTGCCAAATATCTTGCAATTTACATTTTCCTTGGGGGCGGTTGAAAAGTTATTTCAGTTTGAATTGGACTTAATGAATTGTTGTACTTCGAATCCCACTGCATGAACTGATGATGACGGAACTTATCTCGGACTATGAATTTTTTGGTCGATTAGTTATCAGTTACATCATAACATAAAGAATTCTTTGAGTTCAATGAGTTACTATGTTTCGAATATGAACACGCATTTGTAAACTTCATGTTTAGGCTAGTTTTATAGTGCTAAAATTGTAATTTGAAACCTGGTACAATGTTTCTGAAGTGCCGTGTAAAAATAATTATATATAAATATAATAATGCTGCAGAAGTGTCACTTAAAATCAATACTCCCTGCGAATCATGCATATACAGTTTGCATTAACCCACGTATATCCAATATAGATAAAAGCTAACTATGAATTTCCAAATCTTGTTACGAATAATAAACAAACCCAAGTTGAATTACAATACTTTACCTGCGTTCTCGGGATAACGCATACAACAGTGAACACTGCTTAATTCCAAAAGCAAAACACAGATTATCAGACATGGTTGACACAGTAATCGATATATTCCAGCCATTATATATGTTTCAGCAAGCCAGCCACCAGACGTTGTCGAGCTCTATTGACCTTGGCTGTATTCACTATAATATCCACAATAATAAGGAATGCTTTGTTTTAATCATATAACTAAAGCCAATATTCCTCCTCATTCACTTTATACACAGTCCACTCTTAGCCAGGGTGAGCTATCTCAATGCCATATTTAGAAAAGTTGTGCAAATTTAATTCATAACTTTAATAAGAGGATATAATTGAATATCATCACTTCCGCTAAGCATTAGTTTGGATGTTCAGCGATCAATAAAAGTGTGATATCTTTCAAAGGGCTTAGTTACAACGTATTTGTCTTTGATGAAGAGGATATCGTATTTCGGTACATTCTAGAACGGAACATTACTTAATTAATGGCCTTTCCCATGTGTTCGTTTTGCAAAGTATTTTACACCTAGCGTGATATTGATGAGGGTGTAAAATGTGAATTTGTTGTTCTCCGAAAATGGAAAGTGTTCAAATTGACCTGAACAAAGAGTCTTTGAAAATAAATATGCGTCACACTGAGAACACATTAGAGGCACTGAGTAGCATTTAGCATATATAAGCACGCAATACTGAAGCAAAAATCTGTTGACTTTGGATTGAGTATATTAATTGCAAAAGTAAACATATCAGGGTTAATAATGTTAAAGAATTTTGTGATCGCTAGGTTTGAGTGGTTATGTATTAAAAATCTGTTCAAACGTTTCGCACTTCAGAGCAGGATAAATGGCAAAACACTTGTCACTACGCACTAAATATTTGAGATATCAACTCAATAAGGGGTTTTATAAACAATCTTTATATAGAACGGCAGTAATTCAAGCGAGACTGACCAACTTCGTCAGCAAAACTAATTGTAACCTGACCACATACAGCGTTTGATGACATTTGAAACATTCACTAATTAAGAAAAAAGTGCGAAAATAATATTGTCGATGTTTACACCGCATGGGGGAAAACAAGCCTGCCCACAACCTGAATTTCGGGCTGGCAGCAGGCTAGGGCCGAGTTTAATTCAGATATTGACGACGAAATACGGACTACATTTGAAATAGTTTTTGTTATGTCATGTATGCAAATATTAAATGTCATAACAAATTTATCCCAAATATGTTTTATGTGCTTGGTTTTGTGTTCGGTGAGTTTCGTCTTTTAACTTTAAGCCCCGAGTTTACACTACGCTCAATTTTTGGTACCGTACCAATTTTTGGTTCTTGGACTACCTAAATAGGTAGTCCAAGAACCAAAAAAGTGGTACGGGTACCAATTTTATCCGTGCCGTACCAAAAATTGAGTGTAGTGTAAACGGGGCTTTAATCACTTTCTAATTTATAAAAATACTCTCCAACCCGCAAAGTGCGTAGTCAGGTTGAGTCTTCGGTGCTATGTTCTTGATTCTGTTTCACAACACATAAATCAGGGACGTAGCGACCGGGGGGGTGTGGGGGGGGTGACACCCCCCCAACTAAGACGATTTGAAAATTTCAGGTAAATCCATGAAAAACTGGCATTATAATAAATCAGGTAAAAAATCTTGAAAGCCCATAACAATAACAGGCAAATATTAATAGAGGATTGAAATGCGGAAAATAGATGAGGTTTTAATTCTTTATGGCTTCATACGTTGATACGTTCAAAGATTTCCGTTGTTTCAATGTAGCCAGGCTTTATTTTACGAAAAGAATATGTTGTCAATTTTACTATTTCCATCGGCAAAAAACCCAGAATTTTTTCGCTAAGTAACATGCGCTTCCGGTTTTGGCTCTTTACACAAGGTCAAGGTACGTGCAAGAAATTATATTAATTTCATGACTACATCTACTTTTTGATAATAATGTAGTGTATTTGAAAGAATAGAATTATTTGTTTGCTTAGATTAATACAGCGACAGGGATATGATATCCAGATGTAAATTTTGAACGTCTGTGTATGTGTATGTGTGATGTACATGTGTGATGTGTATTGTGCGCCGTGTACTTTGTCATATTTTTACTTATGTAGTAGTAGTTCGTTAATAATTGTACACAAATGGCCGATATGGCGACATATATACGCAATATTCGTCTAATATTTAAACTACTAAAGGGTTGTCTCGTAGATTTGTAACATTGTTGAATAGTTTAGGTTGAATGAGCCGTTACGAGGGCATTGTTTTAGTACTACTGTTCTCTATATTATACGTGCATAATCTTTATGCATTATTTATTACACAGTGAACAACGTGAACAACGTCTTGAAACTTGATGTTAACCTAAGTATGTGACTTTTTGTGATTTTTGGGCAAACAAAAACGAGGATTAATGCAGAAACAAATTGGTCTTAAGAACACTTTTAATCCGTTCCTCTTTGTATTGCATTCAGAAACACCAGAAACAAAGCCCAGCATTACACAGCGAATTGTCCTTTTTCTTTAAATATGCGCTGAAGGAACACAGACGAATGGAAGAAGAACGTCAGCCGGCCACAAGGTCTTGAGGCAAAACTTAACCCATGTCATGTACGATCGCAGGGAC
>CACRXK020005018.1:0-29518 GCA_902702795.2 Paramuricea clavata
AAAAGTCAAATGGTCCGCCCCTTATACATATACATACTGTATTTTTGCATTGGAAGTTTTTTATATACATTGGCATTGGAAGTTTTATAAATAGACATTGCCGATGGCAGCACGGTTAGTCAATATGCAAAATATGACCACAGTCGCTTCGAGTATAATATTCAAGCGTATATCTTCAAGATTTTTGCATATGGGTGAATATTTTAGTCGCGGAATTCTGAATGAAATCGAGCTTCAGACCGCAGTACCCTTGGCTGGACGAAAACATTTGGTCAGTTCAAACTCACCTGGCTTTCCAAAGTATCTGTCAGGCCCGAAAGATGATTTCCCAATGCTGGTTAAAGCGAGGAAAGGGCAAGAGACTAGTATGAAACACTGGGCTTTAAGATCTCGAGAGATTATTGATCAAGCATATCAAAGGTATGTCAGCAATGCGTCACAGCTAGGCTAGCTTCGTAAACAAATATTTTTATTCGCGAGTTTTCTGCTATCAGACTGTAGCCTTCAAGACGTAAAAGAAATACCTTTACAGCGACTTGTGTAATATATACTGATGATTAATACCTGGGCGATTGTATAGACGGGTAAACATTGTTTTGATTTTGCACCCAAAATGCGCAACGTTTGCTTGCCAAATTATATTCCACCACATGCTAAATTTTTGAATGGCTTATGCGCCAATCAATTATACTGTTATCATCCCCCCTTCCCCGGGCATACCTCTGGGCATTTGAACTTTTTGAAATTTTGTGATCAAATTTCCAACCGCCAGGACAAAAATTCTGTTCAAATGCCCCACATATAACGGAAAATTGATGGTCAAATGCCCCAACTCCCCAGGGTGCATTCCATGCAATTGCCAGGCCGAAGGTTTCAAAGTATATTATTTTTTTACACCAACAAATTTGAAGTAACGAAAATAAAAGCTTGCCAATTATCCAATATGGCTGACACACATATTTAGTCGACAATTGAAAACAAGTGCATTATTAGCCAGCGTGGCCGGCTCTTCTAGGGTTGAGAATTGAAGAAGAGCCTGCCCGGAAGCCCTAGTAAAATTGATCACTCTCAGCAGCCAGCTGCTGAGAATTGTGATTGGGCAAAAAAAAAATATGTGGGTTTCCGGTTTCCCGACCCTACCTAGCTTTTGGACGTCGAAATCCCGACCCTAAACTTTTTTATTGGATCATGCTTGTAAGTGTTTCCACTTAGAGGAAAAAGTTTGCGGAAAATTGAAATTTGAGGCAATGTTAGGGAAATTTAACTTTGGATGTGGAAGCACTGACTAAACAAAATCACAGAATAGATACAGGACCAGAAGTGTCACTCAGACGATATTTTGTCCGAAATTTTACGAGTGCTGACGTGAAAATACGCCATCATATGACGCCATCCTGGAGTGCACACATAAACCGGCTTCTATAGCCTCGTTGAACTCTTCAAGTGTTGACATCTTGGAATAATTTAAAGCGTTAAATGATATCAAATATCATCTGACTGTAATCACATGTTTAATTGAACAATTTGAAATGTTGTTTCCTCAAAAAAATGGCGAATAAAACCCCCAAACTGTCGAAAAACCACAATTTGCAAGAAACAGACGAATTTTGCAAGAAACGGCACAAGATCTCCCAGGCGCTCCTCAATTTTCGATGCCTCAAGCCCATAACTCCCTGCGCTTGTTCGTTGCGATGCACTACTTCATGTAAACCTTTCATATAGTAACTCGCATGAAATTTTTTTATTAGCGCCTGGGGACGAGGCAGCTGAATAGCTATGTCATATGACTTCAAGAACCTTGGCTGTCCTTGCCTTGTTTAATACATTTTGCACACTGATTCCCCATTGTGTTTCTACAATGCATATCATAATAATATGAAGCTGTCTTTGGAGCTTTTAAAATACATTTATTTGCCTGCCAACGTGTATAACACGGGAAGAGGTCTATTTACCTTTTATTCCTAAGTCATTTGTTACATTACCACTGAGTATAGTATAAACATATTATTGCTTTCAATAAACTTTTTAATAGATGGATAGCGATTCAACTGCCTGGAAAGTACAAGCAAAACGCCGGTCAGCATTTTTAGCGAAGCCTAAGTCCTTTCCACTTTGTCTGGAATTATTCAAATTAGTAAACAGAGACTGTTCAAAATTATATTATTGCTTTGCAACTGTATGGCTGTGCTACCGTACTTATAATATTACAGTAAACATATGTAGCGCTGGCTAGTAAATATGCAGCAATTGACATTTTATGACATCATTTGTACAAAACTATTTCAAGTGGGCGGTGTTAATATGGAATAATAATTAAGTACAGTAGGCATGATCAATTTTACTAGGGCTTCCGGGCAGGCTCTTCTTCAATTCTCAGCCCCATAGAAGAGCCGGCCACGCTGGCTAACTAGCGCATTATGTGCATACCAGATAGATAAGAATGCTTGTTTTGTTTTTTGATAACTATTTTAAGCATTGACAATGGAAGAATGTCTACATTTCAGTTTTAGGAAGTACAAACCACTTTCATGATTGAGATTCGTATTTAATTTAATATTTTAATAGGCATACAATTTAATAATTTTCAAATAAATACAGAAATATGCCAACACGCCTACATCTTAGCGATCTGTACGCCATTACGCCAAGACTAGTACATCTCCACCCCGGAGATCTCTGAACTTTTGTGCACGGAATGCACCCTGGCCAACCCCCCTGATCATTCTGACTAATTCTATCAGTTCAAGTTTGGAATTGTGTGAAAACATACACTGAATTCTGAAGGTAACTTCAACAGTTTGATAAATGAGACTCTGTATTAAACAACTTACACCTCATGCTTTATAAAGTTTCCAAAAAGTATTTAAAGTATACTCCATTTTGAATTTTGTTTTTTAAAAAAGTTTTTTTAATTAATAGTGTCAGACCTCGTACAATCTGGTGTATTATTGTTGACCAGACTGGAAAGTTTGAAAATTGCGCGTCCGAGATTACGAAAATTTAAATAATCAATTTACAGGAAGCAAAGCTATAAATTGAGTAATATGTTCTGAAGGCTCTATCTGCCCGAGGGTGTTTTAGTCTGCCAACGCATCTGCGTCACAACAATTAATCCGTACCAGGTATGTACAAGGTCCAAGTACCTTGGCAGAACAAGGGAACCGTTTTCTAGCCCTGTTAATATTACAAAATATCTGATAAATATCGAACTTTGGCTGCTAAGCATGTGAACAACTGATGCAAACTTGGGATTAACCAATCAGAAATTATCCTGAAGGTTTTTTCCTTCACGTGCATACGTACAATGGCCCCCTCTTTGCGCAAGGACTTTTGATCACAATGTCGATGTGCACTGCTCATTCGCAAGACTTTAGCCAGTGCGTTAACATCTCTGGCAAAATTTTTGGCTAATAATTTAAGGGACCAAACCTTGGCAAAGAAGTGGAAATATAAAAAACCCACCCACCTCCCAAAAATCATGTACACCGATCTGCGTCTCTACAATATGGCGTTTTGTAAGGACAGTTAATTAGAAAAATGAATATTCCTGTATATAGTTAGCACGTTACACATAGATTTGTAACCTACTTATGTGAAGAAATGCAATAAATAATTTATTATATACTGGCAGGGAAGTGCTGTCCGATGGACAACACTTCACCACGTGAAGCGCAATCACTGCTCATTCAGGTCGCACTGAAGACCTGAATGAGCAGTCCTAGAGACTCGATGTGGTCAGTCAGGTTATCAGTTGCGGCTCGGGGTAATGTACCCTATACCAATAGTTGTTCACCAGTCCAACTAGATCTCAATGTCGACGGCCTGACGGATCTGAACGGGGGTTCGCCTGTTCCCCTGTTATCTAGAGGTCCGCCTGTTCCTCTAGAACAACCTACAGTTTTTGCGTGTATCCTCAGCCAGCTTTGAGTACCCTGGGTAATGTGCCCTATACCAATAGTTGTTCACCAGTCCAACTAGGTCTCAGCTCGCTGAACGACATGCACAGAGTCAAGCATGCCCTCTGCAGTCTAGAGATTCGCCTGTTTCTCTAGATAAAACTTAGGTTAGCGAGAGCCTCTAGACAGTTCGGCCGGAACTGTTTTCGAGCACTTCTCTGCCCAAAATATATGCCACAAAAATGTGTTCCAAGTTATTGTTGTCTTGCTTAGTTGCCAGTTGTTCGATTTTAAATATCTGTCTCTTTTCCAACATATTCAACTTCATTAATAGTAAATACATTGGGACATCAAAACTGCCCGAGATCTCGGTAGCGTGTTGCAAACTTTCCAGACTGGATTGTCGATTTCAAGTCACTTTTCAACGTGCGGTTCCCAAGTTTGTTGCAAACTTGCCAATTACGTTTCCAAGTTCAAAAATTGGGTGTGAACTTTGCAACAAAGTTTGCAAGTACATTTCAATGTTTGAACTATTGTAAACAAATGTCCATAGTTCAAGTTGAAATTAACAATTCAATGGAATGTTCTTGGTCCAGTGGGCTACCAAGAAGGTTTGCATTTCATTGAATTGGTTATTATTATTGAGTATGAACATTTGTTTACAAACAAAGTTCAAATATTGAAATGAACTTGCAAACTTTGTTGCGAAGTTCACACCTAATTTCCGAACTTGGAAGCACAATTGGCAAGTTCACAATTGGCAAGTTGGGAACCACGCGTTGAAAAGTGACTTAAATCGACAATAAATGGTCAAATGCGCCATGTCTTGTGACTCAGCATCAAATACCCTACCCTAACAGCAGTTCAAAAGGTCAAATTTCCCACTCTGGGGATAGAGCAAGATGTCAAATGCCCGGGGTATGCCGGAAGTGTTAACTGTGTAAATTGATCAGCGCATTAGCACGCTTGACTGTAGCTGTTACAGTACCGTCACAAGACTATTTGTACTGGGAATTGAACTTTGTGTTGTGCAATTTGGTTTGAAATCAATTACAAGTTTGCGATAGATGAACTCATGAACCAGGCGGAAATCGTAATCTTAAGATAAATATTAATGCCCAGCAAAAAATACGTAAAAGAGCCATAACAAAAATATAATTTAAAAACTATATTTTTGTTATGGCTCTCAAATTAAACTACGAAGTTCAATTTCTAAACTAATTTCTGTCAGCCGGACACCTGCTCCCCCCCCCTTCTCCCCGTATTTCCACGATGCTGTAGCTAGTAACAAGCGAAGAAGACTAATGTGAAGTAATTTCAATTTTGCCTGAGGAACAGCTGAAATTTATATTTCTTTCTCAGTATCCAACTGGGATATACAAGGATGCAAAGTTTAGTATCGCCCCTGAGAATCCAGTATCCCACTTCAGGAAAGTGGTTACTGGTACCATAAGTATTATATAAGTTTCCATTCCTCTCACTGTTACCAATTACAATATATTACAACAGGAGACTTAGACCAGGATCAACCATCGAACTTTTCATGTGCTGAACCTAATGTCAATGAGCTAAGTTCATTTGCATTAGGTTTGGCACATGAAAAGTTTGCCGTTTGACCGTGGCCTCAATCAAAAGTAAACACTCAGTCAACAACTACACAATTCATTAATACACTAAAATGCACATAATCCTTCAACAAACTTCTATATGCTAGTCCTCAATTAGGAATGACTGGTGGCAAACTCATAGTATTAAAAAACTGTCAGGTGCCCGGCCATCAAAGGTGTTTAACACTTTCAATACCCCTTGGGGCTGTCAATTTCCCGTTTGTAATCTAAAATGACTGAAAATTGCAAAGTTCGCAAGGCTATATTATCCGCATTTTACAACATTTCACAACGAAACTTTGGAATATTACTAATTTTGTGATGCTCTTTCAAGCTGTGATGAAATGTTTGTCTAGACTTGTTTAGATAAAAATTTAGTCTATTACGCAAATGGTCCATTGCAGGGCCACAGGTTTGATTCCTGCCAGAGGGCCTATATTTTTGGCAACTAGTCCTGATTGGGTCAAAAATGTATTACCGGTAATGTAAATTTCATTTCGAATATTCCATCTACAAAAACCCCATCACATGTACATGAACTTGTGTTAGCGCTTGGCAACTGGACTCAGTATAGAGCTCAGTGTTGCGAGCACTGCACTACTAATCCCAGGGCTGCAAGTTTGACTTGTGTCATTTGCCGGTAGGTCTGATTCCATGACAGCAAAATTCTTCAAATGCGGGGAAGTTGTGTCTGGAAACATTATTATGGAGGGTTGTAGCCTGCATTTTACAATTAGAGCCCTTTAAATTTAGTTTCGAATGACTGTCAGGCAGTGAGGGTCCGAATTATCGCTAAAAACAGCTTTTGGAAAATTTTTATGTTAAAATACACATTTGGACCCCGATTTTTTATTAACATATTTACTATTCACTATTAACATAATTCCCGGCAATATGATAAATCTGATTCGAAACATTGCAGGTGAGCCAAGTCCCTTTCTCCCTCCTTTCTTGCACCTCGCGCGCCGGCGTGCTCGATTTCGTCGCTTCGCGACAAGGACTCTAGAGAGATGGACTTTATCCAAGTCTATGAGCAGGCGTCTTGTTCATTATATAACCAACAATGTAAACTAGCCATACCTTTCGCAGAACTTATCATACCTTTCGCAGAACTTATCCCCTTTGGACATATCGTTTTCGTAATAGTTATTGGAACCAGAATCCGAATCACTATTTAGAGTGTTATTTTTAAGCTTGTGTCTTCAGATTATCATCTTTTTTTTCGGTATTTGCAGAATATTTATATTTTTAGCGCGGGCCGTGAAAGATACATCAAAACAAAGCGCTGTTTACATCCCAGGGGTCTGGAAAAACCGGAAATCGATTCTACAGGTCAAAGTACTCGATGCAGTGGCATGCTTTTATACACGTGGCGCGTGCGTGTGGCGTGGGTAAATTAAAACCCTAATATTTTTGAAAAATTCAAAATAAATATTTCTACTCGCCGTATTCAAACGAACCTTTCTACGTGAAAGCGCTATTGTGATTACAAGGAGTATTTTACTCACATTGATTTTGAGCAAATTCTGAAGAGTTTAGAAGGTATTCAAGTTTTTTCTCGATACGAAATACAGAATGTGTGGCCAATGAGTAAATATATGATTGTTTTGGTTTGTGTAATGTTTTGACGGCATATTTGAATTCCCGTTGAAAACGTTATTTTGTCAGGATTTTAATGGTGATTTTCGTTTTAATTAAAGAGGGCTAAATACTCGCTGAGATATTTACAATTGGAAACAATGAAAATCGTAAATTGTAAAATTTTAAATTGGGGCGTGACGAGAAATTAGCACATTAATTTACTGGAAGTACTCTATACCCACTGACGAGTAAAATTGCCTGGCGTTGATAGACAGTAAATACTAAAGTAAGGCGAATTGCCAGCTAATGGGTTAATAAGAAACATTGGCAGGCAGGTTTGTTAACTTTGTTAACCCATTTACTTACAGTACTCTACCACTGACAAGTAAAATTGTCTGGTGTTACACAGTGTAAATTTGTCTGGCGTTAGACAGAGTTAATACTAAAAAAGTAGGTGGTTTGCCAGCTAATGGGTCAATAGACCTTAATGCTGTTTATCCACTTTTGACCCAATGGCCCCATTTTCGTGTTGGTTATTTACTCATGTTCCGTGCACACAATTTAAGAATAAGTTTGTGATTTGGGCTTAAATGATGAATGAGAAACAAAGGCCTGCCATGCTACCAATGATGAAACGTGGAAATGAGGCCATTGGGTCAAAAGGAAGTTTAAACTTCCCTTTAGAGAATTGTTTAGAAGTATGAACTTTTGCATTCAGTTCATGTGGCAAAAAGCTGCACTTTCCTTGCGATAGTAACTTCTAGTTAATCACAGCAAATTGCAACGCGTAGCTGGTAACCCGTTACAATTATTATAGTAACGAGCACTTACGTACAGACCTGTTTTTCTTGTTATTTTACAAGTAAACGAATGTCGTACTCGTAGTCGTACTCCTTATAAAATATAGAGAGTTCTATATTAATCATCTTTTTCTGTTCCTTTTCAACAAAGTTATTAATTACAGCTCAGTGTAGCCGATGACGCGTTACAATATTTATTGTTACTGTACAGTACTTATAGCCCTGCTGTTCTTGTTATTTTTAATGCAGGTTTGAGAAAAATGGCACAGCTGTTGCTATATTATTTCGTGGCCTGCCGAATGCGAATGAAAGAGACTTCTCTGAGTGGGTAAATAACTTGGGTTATGAACCATTTTCCTATGTTGGTGGAATCTCTCCGAGGATTGAGATAGAACCTAATGTCAGTGAGGGCGCCCACGATGATAGTGTAATTACCGTTGAACCACATAACGAGATGGGCTACTCGCCCAGGTTTCCAAAGGTATGTGTATTTAAAATTACTCATGCATTATTGTTCGAAAGTTTTAACTAATGCAGGACACATGCACCAATAACGCTATTTCGGTGCATAATACCTCAAGGGAAAATGGCAACAAAAATTATGTTTCCTTAATTTGTAAGAATGTTAAGTACTATTTAGAACACGCGTAGGAGTGTTTTATCATATTTAAAATGCGAGTGCGCATCACGAGCACCCGTTTCATTAGTATTCTTTGTATCAAGAATACTAATTACACTGTAGGATGAATTTTAGCAGGTATGTAAAGCCTCTTCACGTGATGTATTATGGTTGACATGATTTGCCAATAAGCTTATGAATTATTAATGAGTTTGAGAAGATTAATTACAAATCCTCTTTACAAATTCTCCCAAACTATCTTAGTTTTTGAGACATTTGAAATCAAAATATCCTGCCGTGAGGTCGTGTATGTGTAATGCAACATCTAACGGCAAAGTGTCATATACTGCATGTACAGGGTGTATAAAAAAAAAACCGGAGTCGTCCTAAATATCCTTATTTCTATCGTAAAATAAACTACCATATAGTTTCGTTTTGTGCTCAATTTAAGGCTTGTTTTTTCATCTTTCGAATGAAGGGTTTCTTGAAAATTTTGAACTAAGGCTAATCGCAATAAAAAGAATTTAGTACAGGCGCTCATTTTTAGATGCTTCGAAATATTAATCTTCGAAGTCCCTTGGGGCCTTAATTAAAGGTAGTTTGCTAAAATTCAGAACGTTGTTGTTTAAAACTTTACAATCGTCATTCATAATGCCAAAGCTAACAATTCCGGAAAGAACATTCATTGTTGAAAAGTATTTCGAAACAAAAAGCGTTGTTGCAGTGTTAATAAGACAATTTCAAATAGCTTTTCCATCTTCATCGAGCGTTTGGCGTAATGTCAACAAATACCGGCTGCATGCATTGAATGGAAGAACCACCCCATAAAGTTTAAATCGAAATAAAGGAAACTCGGGAAGAAGAAGAGTTATCTTGGATATGAGACAAAGAACGAACTTGTGTGAACTTAGATATGGAGGCCACGTTGAGTAAATGTGTACTTCCAACTTATTTTTTTGGAATGTTTAAATAAATTGTGAATTCAACTCATCTACGTTTTTTAATTTTCCAATTGCACTTACTTAAATTGACACAACTCGCCAGCAATAATTCCAAATTTTATAAAATAAAGTATATAAAATAGCCGAAAGATCGCGATTTGTAAAGAATGCAAGTATAAACGTCTAACTTTCATATTCGCTTTGAAATTCACACTTCATGTGAGGACTCCGTTTTTTTTTATACACCCTGTGTATATATATATATATATATATATATATATATATATATATATATATATATATATATATATATATATATATATATATATATATACCGGGTGTCCCAAAAAAAAGTACTCCTGTTTGATTTATAATGACTTCTAAACAAGTAAAGCTATCAAACAGAGATAACTTGCATTACATATAAGAAGGCCTAACTTAGATTTTGATATATTACAGTTGTATTTTACTTAAAAATTCACCGAGATATTAATGTTCAAAATCGGGAGCATATTTTGGGATGTGTCTAAAATTAGCGAAAATCGGCATATCAAATATAATTCCAGCGTTTGTTTGTTTAATGACATATCAGGCTAACTTGTATTTCAACGAATTGTCGTTATGGTTTGTATAAGGGATATGGCGTTGATTTAGACATCTTAACATGCATGTAAGTCTTAGCTCATGTCATTGTTTCCTGAAATATGAATGTTCGAAATTATGCAAGTATTTAATAGGCCTACAAACTTAAAGGTACATGAAAGACCACTAAGGCAGGCGCTTAAATTTTTCTTAAATTAAATAGCCTAATTTTTTTATGCTTTTCATGGGTTAAAAACAGAGTTGATTATTTCTCGGTTAGAGCAGGATGAATAATATTTTTATTATGAAGGAAATAATTTTGCTTTTTGCAAATACACATCACAGTATCGACGCTACTATTTTGTTACGTTTTGTTCCAAAAATGTTGGATATCTCTGGGGAGTTGCTTGTTATGACTTATGGAGTTGTATGGTTTGATTGTGTTTCATTCTCAGTTTATTCTGAACTTAACAAGATAAACAAGATTAAGAAAAGGAAAAAGAGTTTGAGTTTTCTTAACAAGATTTCAGAACTTCGAAGAAGTTAGAAGAGCTTCACAATTCTATTGTGACAGCATGCCCTAATTCAGAACTACGAACGCGGATATTCATGACGATCCTTCGCGATGCAGTGGTCTCATGAAATAAAGAAACGTATTCGTGCTAGGAACACATGCACACGGATTTCGGACAAATAAATCTTGCTTGTATTTTGTAGATAATAATACTTTGTTTCATAATAAACAATTTGTCAAATTTCATTTATTTACTGGTAATAGTGCATGTTTCAGTCGGGCCGAATGTTGATTAACATTTAATACGCCGTTTTTTGCATGTTTCAGACACATCCAGAAATATGCTCCCAATTTTAAACATTAATATCTCCGTGAATTTTTAAGTGAAATACAACTCTAACATATCAAAATCTAAGTTAGTCCTTCCTCTATTTGATGCAAGTTATTTCTCTTTAAAAGCTTTAATTGTTTAGAAGTTATTACGAATCAAACCGGAGTACTTTTTTTTGGGACACCCGGTATATATATATTATTATTATTATTATTTACCGGCTGCGAGGTCCGTACTGAAAAAAGATTTTCCCGTGGTCTCAGAAGTGGCCCGAGGCCGAAGACCGATTCTGCATGAGGCTAAGGGAAAATATTTTTTAGTACGGACCGACCTAAACGGTAAATAACATGTTTATCGTATTATTTGATGGTTTATGGTTAGAACGAAATTCCAAAAAAATTCCAGTTGCGAAGTACATTCGAGATCAGCTACGTGAGACCGGGACGAAGTCAAACCTGAATGGAGATTGAAGTTGTCAACATGTTTACATGAGACCGCGGTAAGAAAAATACAAAATTCTCAATTTATTCCCCTTGCCAGGCAATTTTCTTTTTTATATGGGTTTGTTAGCGTGTGTTCAGTGCCTATAGGTTACAGCCGAGACCGGTCTGAAATGTATTTGTGTTTACATTCATCACAATCTGGAATGTATTTTGTGTTTGGATTCATGCATGCCGATCTGAAGTCAGTCGGCTCGGTCCAGCAGGCATAATGACTTGAGACTGGTGTGAGTTCTTTTCGTCCCGTTCTCATGTAAACATCTATTAATAAAATTAAATACTATGACCGAAACGAAATGGTCCCGATTTGACTTCGTCCCGGCCTTATGTAAACGGGGCCGTAAGTCTAACTATGGCTGAAAAACTGCTAAAACGACGCGACAAAAAACTGGATAAAAAGCTTTTAGTGTCATTGCAATAGATGCTTTTCTACTCAACAAGACAATACAGAAGGTAAACTAATGGCTCCGAATTTCTTTTCTGAATGAAGAACTATATAACGTTTCCTGAACTAACTGCCAGCAACAATACAGTGGAAACGGTGCTTTGGTGTAAATTTCTTGGCCTTATTATCTTGTCAGATCTGACTTTGAACCATCATGTCAATTACATTTGTGCAAATGCGAGTAAATGACTGTACGCTATCAGAATACTAAATCGGTCAGGCGTCTAAACCACTGATCTAACACATATTTATTGTTCATTCGTCCACCCCATTCTAGAGTAGGCATGTCGGGTTTGGCACTTCTCTCTCACCGCAAAATTGTCTCAAAATAATCCTACCTCTGCATATGGGTCAAGCCTGGCTAAGTTAAACCTAATAACATTAATAAAACGCAGACAATACCTGAGTTATAAATTATATCAATCGATTGTCCAAGACGAAAATAATAAATCAAACGAACTGTTACCATATATCTTTCGAAGAATGCTGAATATGTGCGGAGCTTTGAATAAAAAATGTAGCACTCGCCAGTGTTTTCTCATTGTTTATATTTGGGGGTTTTTTCGCATTTTGTTCGGGGAAAAGTACATTTCGAGTTTGGCATTAAGCCTATTGAAATCAATTTACTGTATTTTAGTTATAGAGTCTTTATTTCAATGAGGGTGGTACCTATATAATAGTGCTAAAGCGCTAATAAACTTGTAGCGCTCTTATCTCAACTATACAACAAATTCTATACGGATCGCTGCTCGCGTTTCGTTTGAGGTCGACTTGTGGCAAGTCTAGTCTAAAACTAGTATAAGATAAAGTTATCTACAATATGTATCTATATTTACAAGAATATATGCATACCTACGAATTACACTATGCATGTACAGTACTGCTGAAAATGGCAAAGAGATTGTTGCTGTTCAATATACAAACTATATTTATACCAAGACCGAATGTAAAAATATTTAATAATGCATGTAAATATATTGAATGTTGAAATAAAAATATTCTGCTACCAGCCCCGTAACTATATTGTTACAAAAGAGAATCTACTGCACAACAATAATGTCATAGTGCAAATGATAAGGGTTTGTCGCATTATAAAAATTAAGAAATTAATTCAATTGACTATGGGCACGAATTTCAACATTAATAATGTACATTAAAAAATTTCTTAATTCTGATTGGCTAAGAGCACAGCAATTTTTTCGAAACACAGTGCCAAAAAATTAAATACAGTACAAAAAAAAGAAATTTACTGAAAATTTCATTGACTATTTAAGCTTTCTGATTGGCTTAAAATATTGCAGAGTGACAGTTGTGTATTAATTTGTTGTTTATTCTGTTGTTGTGTAATTCAAATGAATGAATAAATTATTTCCATGCAATTATTTCCATGCTGACGCACGTGACTGCATAATTTTTATGGTTAGCCTGCGCATGCGCAGCTAACTACTATGTAGAAAACCATAAAAGTCATGCGCACTATGTCATGCGCACTATTAAAAGTGTCGTCGTGTGACAGTGCTTAGCGTGCGCATGAGCGGAATATTGTAGTTAAAGGCATACGAAAGAGCCGTTGGTTTATGAAATTTTGTAGTTAAAGGCATACGAAAGAGCCGTTCGTTAACGTTTATGGTTCGTTTGCGCATAAGTAAATCAGATCAATTTACTTTGGAGATTACTATCTTTGGTTCAGTGCATGCTATGTCGATGAAAATAGCACCGTTCGATTTAGTGAAAAAATTTCTATCGATAGTTTTAGTAAAATGTCAACATTTATATAGCGATTTACGATATTTCACATAATTTTCACCATATTTCACACAATTTTCCTGAACAAAGTAAACAATGTACTACCAAGGCATACTTTTTGCCGAACATATCTTCGGCCCCTTTCAACATATCTTTTTCGTAATAGTCTTGTTCGAATCACAATCCAAAACACTATTTAGAGTATTATTTTCAAGATTGTATCTACAGATTTGCATCTTATATTTTGGTATTGCAGAATATCTAAATTTTTAGCGAGAGCTTCAACCGGAAATACAAATTAATTGATCGGAAACTGATTCTAAAGGCCCGGTCACACTACACAACGATAACGATACGATCAATTGTAAACACGCGATAATTGGCAAAAAATTGTGTTAGTGTCCATAATACAACGAAAATTATAAAATTATCGTTTGACGATAACGATTTTAAAATCGCTCACCTGAGCAATTTTTTTTTCAGTCGGACGATAACGATAAAGTTTTGACCAATCAGCGCGCGTATACAAGTTATCGTATCGTTATCGTTGTGTAGTGTGACCTGGGCTTAAATTAAAGGTCAAATTACCCCTGTAACGTGGTCGAAGTTATGTTCAGCGAAAGGTATGGCCAGTCTATATTTCCGTTGAGTAATTTGATAATATGCAATCTCGCTTGCCTTCCAGAGGCAATAAATCGCTACAATGTTGATAATGACTAAAACTATTGCGAGGAACTAGTTGATCAGGGCTTCACTGAATCAAATGGTGGTATTACTGTCTTCATAGCATGCACTGAACTCAAGATGTGAACATCCAAATGTTGGCAGCTTCTATAGCGACCTACGATGCTTGGGACTGAGCGAGAAAGAGTTTTAAAATTTTGTCTTAAATTCTATTTTAACCGTTTACGGCGAAATCTCGTACAGTTAGTTTAATATTTTCTGGTTTGTTTTTAAAATTGAAGATTTTAGTTCCCGTAAAATCCCGTAGTTAGATCTATAGGACTCGTAATTTTTATTCCCTATTTGTGTCGCAGATGATAAGATCTCAGAAAGAAAAGAAGTACATTTTCCGAGTATAAAATTTCATAGCATCTCTAGAATCATAATCAATAAATTAATGAAAGCTCTGAAAATGCCATTTCCCGACGACCTACAGATTCCAAATATCCCCCCCAGTTAATCAAGCATCATATGCTCCTGCCGCAAAATGTGAATTAAGGTGCATGGCGCAGACAAATACATGCATTCGCACGCGTAACGCATTTGAATTGTGTTGCTACAGTGCAGATGCCTTAGCGTTTATACCGATGCAACATTCGTTGTCTATATTATACTTAATTTTAAAAGTTTTGAGAGAAAACTCCTGCCCACCTTACCACATATATCCTAGGGGCCAATTTTGTATATTTGTGTTATTTGCATCTCCAAAAACGCCTACTTTTGTCCTACTTTTCTACACATTTTTCTACTTTATTCCTACTTTCCCTAAAATTCTAGTCCTACTTTTATCCTACTTTTCTACATAAGGATGCCAGAAAGCCTGTAACAATTGCCAATCCTGTAGGCTAACCACAACATGTATGCAATGCGTGCCTGTTTTTCATGTATATTATTAATAAGTAGTATGGTTTCTCGTGCAATTTGAAAAACAAGTACGATCGTACTATAGTGGACCTGCGTGACCGAATTCCAATCTTGTGCAAATCTTTAATTAAACGTTTAAAACCTTCGAGATTTCGACTTGATAAACAAATAACTACAATCCTGGGAAAAACTAACGAAACATCCAGTTTAATTGATTAACAATTTAATTTATTCTTCCCCCCTTCCAATGTTGGTTACGATGAGCGCAGTTAGTGACTGCGTGAACAAAGAGCGCAGTTAGTGTGTTAGTTATAGTATGGTCAGTGATTTCTGGCATACCAGCATGCGCATGGCGATAGTAGGTCAGCAGCTGTTAGTGTTTGAGCATGCGCAAACAACAGGCACGCATTGTTCGGAAATCCTTCTAGGCTTGGGTGCTTATTATCGGAAAATTCGTATTTTTTTTTTTATTTGTTATTATTTTTTTTTTTTTACTACTTTTATTTATTTATTTATTTTTTTCCCACTGACCCAGTCAGTGTGACAGGTGCTTGGGCCTGGTGTGGGGGCTCATGGCTGGGTTGCAGGGAACTGCAAGCCATGAGAGTGGTATGTTTGTCTGGGGGCTGGCTTTGGAAGTGGAAGCCCCTGGATGACCCAGGCACCCATTATCCACAAGCGATACAGTTGTTAAATATATTTATTGTGTAATTAAACATAATTAAACCGTTCTTTCATATCTATGGGCAAAATTATGTAAAAGATATTTTATTCACAAGATAAAATAAGTTTTACCATGCATAATCACGATTTTCATTGTTGTCTGGTCTAAACTGGCCAGCCTTGCAGGCTGTTTGCGGCGAATATAAAATTTAATTCAAGATGGCGGATGTGTGGTAAGTATTGGTATTGAATATTTTGGCGGTTGTCCGATTCGTAGATGACTAGACAAATTGATTTAGGACGAAAATTGGACGGAATTCTTGCATTTCAATATATTTATATTTTGTTTAACTTAACTCAAGTGTTGGTAAACATGTTTCTAGTTAGAAATATATTCATAAATAATGGTATTTATAGAAATAATGGAAAACAACGATTTTCACACGGTTGACACTAACGGTTGACAAGATGATCATAAGACTTTAATATAAATTTTGCAACGGTTGACGGTTGACAGCATTGATAAAAAAATTATGTTAAATATTATTTTTTTATTACTCTCAAACTGTCAACCGTTGTTCATTCTAAAATAATAGTAACATGAGTTTTCAGTTTTAAACCATATATATAACAACAATACTGATTGCTCCTTAAAATATTCTTTCTCGTACCCCGGCTACATGCACGTTCTGTGGGTATCAGAAGTGATGTTAAAACATTATTGCTTTACTAAACATGTAAATATATAAACTGGAAATTCATATTCAGTATTAAGGCATTTCGTAAATTTGCCAAATCAGACAATCCTGTCAAAAACTAATGAAACATCAGGTTTGATTAACAATTTAATTTATTCTTCCCCCCTTCCAGTGTTGGTTAAGATGAGCAAGAAACCTAAACATAGCGCTCTTTGCCATCGACGAACTATTGTACACAATTTTTTAGACTCTATGTCGAACATTGTGCCCTGGGGGGGGGGGGGATTCTGTCTGTTTTATTGATTTTTTACAGGTGTTTCATTAACTTTTTGCCAAGATTGTAGACACTTGTGAAACTAATGACTCTCGAAGTGTTGGCAGCGTATACTGAGTTCGTTAAATGTTTTGCTTTAATTTGGTCATGTATTGAAGATACTTTATCCGGGCAAAAATGTGTCTAGTGCCGTGTGTAAATGAGGTGTAAATCTGGACAAAGCATAGATAACTAAATGCGCAGATTTCCTCGCAGTCGAACTCGATAGATAAGTTAAATTTCCCACAGATAGATACAGATATTGCACAGCACACTCCCGATCAGGTTTTTCAGTGACTGGTTACATTGTGAATGGATAGATAGATAGGCAGAACCGGAAGCAGACCGAGGTAGACTGTGAGCTTACAAATGACGCTTTAAGTAGCCGCTAGTAGTCCATACCTCATCAATTATCTGCCCCCTGACCTATGTGTTTAACCCACCCTGTCAACTTTCCCCGCGGGAACTAGAAACCGGAGTACCCGGAGAAAACCCACGACATTCGGCAGAGCGTTGGCTTTTTTATTCATTTTACTCTTTCATGAGGACTGGGTTCGAGTCACATTGAGAAGTTTTCACTGAAATTTGAACCTGCGACCTTAGAGGTGAAAGGCAAGTGCATACCTAAGCCCCATAATATTTAGAATTATGCACTAACCACTTCGTCACCGACGCCCCATACTACACCGAAGCCCCATAATATTTAGAATAAACATGCCATGCCTAAATTTAACTTTTGCCGTACATCAATGCAAAATATTGCAGCACAAAAATCCTTTGAAATGCCAGCGTATGAGTACTGTACATCTGGCGTACCTCTAGCGTATTCAGCGTGTGCCTAGAGTATGCTTATCGTATAAAGCATACGTTCGATACGCACAAAATTGAACATGCTTAAAAAAAATTTTCTGCCTCGCCGTATGCCACCGTATGCCAACGTATGCCACCGTACGCGACCGTGCTTGAAACGTATACAACTTATGCCTAACGTACCCCTAGCGTATGTCAGCGTGTACCGACGTTTGAGTGATATTTTTCATACGCTAGTACGATACGCAATAGTGTGACAGGGCCTTTAGGCCCGTTTTATATATTCGTCGAATTTCGGTCGCGTCAAATGCAACTCAAACAATAGATAATGAATCTTAATGAGGTTTATCATCTCATCTATTGTCTTAATTGCATTCGACGCGACCAAAATTCGACGTATAAAACAGGCCTTAAAGGCCCATTTCCACTCAGGAAAATTTTCCGCGGAAAGAAAATTTTGTAAAATCTGATTGGCCAACACAAATTTTTCAACTTTTAACAATGATATTTTCGGAAAATTTTCTGTCCATGGGAATTTTTCTTGAGTGGAAATGGGCCTTCAGGCTCTTTTCCACTCATCGCAAAACCAACTCGCAAGCTCGCTGCTAGTGATTGTATCTAATTAAAATAAACTTTCGAGCATTGTGATTGGACGAAAGTACTCGCAGCAAGCTTGCGAGTTGGTTTTTGCGATGAGTGGAAAAAAGCCTTAAGTCATGGCTTCATAACTGCACGCTTGAGCTAAAAACAAGTTGACATGTCTTTGTTTTTACGGTTCGCGATTTTCTATAACAATGAATATTATATGATAACCAGATAGGAGTATTATTACTCCTCTGCGCTTTGAGAAACTAAGCCAGCGTGTTAAATTTAGTCAAACTTAACGCTTATAATTAATCGTTATAATTAGTCGTTCACATTCTTGAGAAGCTTTAGACTATTGTGATTGTGTTCACAACAATAGAGAAGACAATGTCTTTCTGATCGTTTGCGTTTTGCTGCATGATATACAGGGTGAGTAAAAAAAAACTGATACCTTCGCGGCTAATTTGAATAACAAAGGTGTTAGTTTTTTTTTACTTACCCTGTATTTCAACGTCGCCCCCCCCTATAACAACAACAATAACAACAACAACAACAACAACAACAACAACAACAACAACAACAACAACAACAACAACAACAACAACAACAACAACAACAACAACAACAACAACAACAAGATTTGCAGCGCGATTGGGGAACAGTTCCTGGTCCAAAATACACTCGTGAGTTTTTTTATAGTCTTTGAAAAACTCACTCGTGCATGTTTTTTTCCAAATTGCACTCGAAACCATACTATTACTACCCAAAAACCTCTGGGTCAGAGGTTTTTTTAGGTTTGGCGAACGCGAAATGCGAGAAACGCGCGAAGAGAAAGGAAAAACCTCTGGTGAATTTGTTAGCGATTCCTGGTTCAGATAAAGCACAAGAGGCCCAGGCTCGATTTGCCCATGCCCGCCTGTGCCTTCCTTATAACGAGGGAAGGTCGGAGACATTGAGAACAAAATAGCCCAGACTTGGCATATGTCACACGAAACTATCCTCGACTTTTCGCCTTTAATGCATTTCTTTCACGATTAATCGACATCCCCTGCAAGAATGATACCATATAACTCTCAAAACAACGATGCTTTAATCAAAGAGCTTAAATTCGCTCTGAAATCCATGAGGGAATAACAAAATTCGGCCAAAATATATCCGCGTGCCGGGTTTGCTGGACAAAAAGCGGAAGTCGTTGAACAACTCAAAATACACTCAACCCTGATTGGACGACGAATGTCAACAAAGATTTCAAATTTTTCTCCACTGGGAGGGGAGACAGTACTTGGAACAGTCCTGTAATAATTTGATTATTTGAATCAAAACAATTCACAAACGTTACAAAGTCTACTACAAGTCGATTATGTGTGTTACTGTAAATATAACTGCAAATATAGCTATAATTTTACGCTGAAACATCTTGTCAAATAGGGTAAATTACTATCCGTATTTGCTGACTAAACTTCTTAAATTTAAATAATTAGATTTGCACTGGTTTTCCCCCGACAAATTTGTTAATTGTTTTGATTCAAATTTATATTACATTACTGACTACTGAAAATTTGAAAAGTTTGTTGATTCTCGTTGTCCAATCAGGGTTGAGTGTATTTTGAGTTGTTCAACGACTTCCGTTTTTGTCCAGCAAACCCGGCACGCGGATATATTTTGGCCGAATTTTGTTATTCCCTCACGGATTTCAGAGCGAATTTAAGCTCTTTGATTAAAGCATCGTTGTTTTGAAAGTTATACGGTATCATTCTTGCAGGGGATGTCGATTAATCGTGAAAGAAATGCATTAAAGGCGAAAAATCGAGGATAGTTTCGTGTGACATATGCCAAGTCTGGGCTATTTTGTTCTCAATGTTTCCTTCCTTCGCTCGTTATAAGGAAGGCACAGGCGGGCGCGGGCAAATCGAGCCTTGGCCTCCTGTGGATAAAGAATGCAAAAAATGTATTATGGCTTAATGCGTCATATTCTAAAAATATTATCCAATCATTATCCTTGACGCCAGGCCGTCTAGACAGGGTTTTATTTAAAAATATCGCATGTATACTGTCCAGTGCATGCCTGCCCATTTGTAGCAATATTCATTCTCCTGAATTTCATTCAATTTAAAACATCACATCTATTCAATTTAATATAAATATATATTTATATTCATTCACTTTAATCTTGCAGTATACATTCAATTTAATCCTGCAATATACATTAAAAAAAATCTGTATTTAAATTTATTAAACACACCTCTTTGGGCCGACGTGAACTTTGTCTGTTAATACAAAAGTGTTACGAAACATTATCACTCATACATAGAATTTTAGGTAAAAATAAAATAACACAAAGATGTTTGCTTGAGAGCAGGTGAAAGGTTCGTACAAGCCAATACTATCCTAAGCATAATGAGAAGAGATAATGGATATTTTGCCACAAATCAAGTAAGGTAAATATTTCAGTTCTTCGGAAAACATTCATTATTTCTTCCATTAGGCTGTGACAGTTTGTTAAAATAGCTGCAGCTGTGTATGTGGAAATGTCATATTGTGATTGGCCTGTTTCCTATAGTTTGTCTTGTGGGCAGATTGTTTAAAGAGAGCAGCTGCCTGAGGTCTCATGAACATTGACCTTTCACGTGGACAGACTCAAGCGTAAAATATGAGTCATCCCAAGCTGGATAACACTCGGTCATGCAATTTAAATATTACGTCATCAAAATCTTAGTTCGATAAAATTGTGAGCAAATTTAGTTCAGTACACAGAGTAAAACTCACATAGGTATAGTTTGAAGATTTTACTATGATTTTTTGATAAGTATTTTAAGTTGTGAACATGTTTTAATGATGATCGATTGAACAGCAAACCGACTCGACCTGTACGACAACGCATTAAGTAAACAGAACGTGAGAGCTGGAACGAGCTAGCAACGCCAACCCACGCTCCTGCAGCTCAACGTTGATTGGTTGGATACAAATCATCCTACATGCTAGATCACATGTACAAGATCCCCTCGACCGTTAGTATAAAAGGGCGTGCACAATCCAAATTCGTCAGTGGACTCAACGAAGTAAAAATTATGTATGAAAAGTTGTAGAAAGCTCAAAACGAAACAAGCCAAAACGACAAAGAATACGAACAAGTTGAAACGAACAAGTTGAACATTTCATGCATGCTCTAACCTACGGCAACATGTATACGTGTTGAGTGTACCTAAGATATTTTGGGTTGACATATATATTCTCACGAGTCTGGCTAAAAATAAGGAAAAAAATACACAAATCGCATGAAATCTTAGTAGAGAAACAAGTAATAAATAATACAATTAATAAAAATATATATACCAAACTTAAGGGTGTTCAAATTCAAGTCCGTGTTCAAGTCCGGCGTTATCAGGAATTCAAAGTGAGCAATTTTGCGTCATGTTCGTTCTTTCAACCACGGGGGTTTCCAAACTGTATCCTCCGTGACGAGAGACATCGTACCACTTGGATTGAAACACTCGGCTGGAAGGTTACCTCGATCTGCAAAGATCCGTGGATGAGTGCCAAGAACCGTTCACGAAAACGCCGATCCTTCACCAGTTGTTAAGTTATCGTTACATTGTCTCTATTTATTGTCACATTGTAATAAAATTGTTCTTTTTCGAGGTTATCTTCTTTCTTCAGCCTTTCCTCGTTGTTTTTAGTTCGTATTCTTTGTCGTTTTGTCTTGTTTCGTTTTGAGCTTTCTACAACTTTTCATACATAATTTTTACTTCGTTGAGTCCACTGACGAATTTGGATTGTGCACGCCCTTTTATACTAACGGTCGAGGGGATCTTGTACATGTGATCTAGCATGTGGGATGATTTGTATCCAACCAATCAACATTGAGCTGCAGGAGCGTGGGCTGGCGTTGCTAGGTCGTTCCAGCTCTCACGTTCTGTTTACATAAGGCGTTGTCGTATAGGTCGAGTCGGTCATCATTAAAACATGTTCACAACTTAAAATACTTATCAAAATATCATGGTAAAATCTTCAAACTATACCTATGTGAGTTTTACTCTGTGTACTAAACTAAATTTACTCACAAATTTATCGAACTAAGATTTTGATGACGTAATATTTAAATTGCATGACCGAGTGTTATCCAGCTTGGGATGACTCATATTTTACGCTTGAGTCTGTCCACGTGAAAGGTCAATGTTCATGGGACCTCAGGCAGCTGCTCTCTTTAAACAATCTGCTCACAAGACAAACTATAGGAAACAGGCCAATCACAACATGACATTTCCACATACACAGCTGCATCTATTTTAACAAACTTTCACAGCCTAATGGAAGAAATAATGATTGTTTTCCGAAGAACTGAAATATTTACCTTACTTGATTTGTGGCAAAATATCCATTATCTCTTCTCATTATGCTTAGGATAGTATTTGCTTGTACGAACCTTTCACCTGCTCTCAAGCAAACATCTTTGTGTTATTTTATTTTTACCTAAAATTCTATGTATGAGTGATAATGTTTCGTAACAAAAGCAAGCAAATTTGTCTTGTAGATTTCAAATGAAACCATTTCTCTCCATTTCGCATTTTGAATAATAGACTCGGATTACAAAATACGAATGTAAACTCTCCATCTAGTATTGCTTTCTCGTCCTCTTCGTTTGACAGTGAAGTCGGCACGGCATCCACGCTTTCTTAGTTCACGGACGTGAGAGTCAATGAAAGAGTTCAATTTGCAAATGACTATTAAGATGGGTTTCTCCAGAAAGTTGTGGCTTTTGCCAAGTCGTCGTGCTACTCTCGGTGCTAGAACTTTGGAATATTAAACTCTTCCCATAACCGATAGCAAGATGCAAATACATCTTTAATGTGAATCAAATTGGACAAGCCGCGGTATTGATGCTCCGTTAAACTTTTAATTCAGGAAATTTATCAATCTATCTATTAATGCAGCCTATAAAACTGCTTCTTTCAACTTTTGTTCGTTTATTTAATAATATAGACATTTCAAAATTCAAATGTTTCAATTCAATCAAAACACGAAACGCCTGCGAACAGGCTATGATGTTTACAATATCCAATCAGAACACGTAGTCTATCGAACCTATTAGAGTCAGCAGCCAACAACTCTTTCCTTCCAATTTTGAAAGTTATGTGTGGAATGAACCCGAAAAACCCCGCCAATTTCACCAGAGGGTTATTCAAAACAGGCGAAAATAAATACCCTCTGGCTCCAGGGTATACTATTACCCATACAAATATGAATCAAAGGGAAATATACACGGAGCTATGCAATAACAGTTCTCTGCAGGGTATATATGTATAGGAAATATTTTTAGAACTTGTACAAATTCATTTCAATTATTTCATTTCAGATATTCATTATAAGTTGTTTGAAGAAGTCCCAATGGGGTGGCGAGACAGCAATTTGTGATAATCGTGACTTCCATGTAAAGTTAGACCCAGCATTTGTCCAGAAATGTGAAGATAGAGAAATTCGTTATTGGAACTGTCTACACAGTAAGGATAGTCATAAAAATCGTTATCAAAGCTGGCAAATGCGTTTTATAACCGAAGATAAGGATAAAGTTAACGATTTTTTAAAAAATGAAAATTATCATTATTCCTGGGAAGAGAACACTGTGTTTTACTGGAAAAATTTATCGCCCACTAGAGCACACGCCATAAGCGGGGAACAACTGTGGTTTAATCAGCTATCAGCTCTTCATGGAAGTTACTATGATGACATGCCATGCTATGAAGACCTGAAGTTATCCTACAAAGAGTATCCAGTTCATAGCACTTACGGGGATGGGGAAGAATTTGCAGAATATGAAGTTGACAATCACCGACGTTGTATTTGGGAAAGTGCTGTTGGATTCCACTGGCAGAACGGCGATATACTCTTTTTAGATCAAATGATAGTTCAGCATTCGAGACTAAGTTTTGAGGGCGATAGGAAAGTTGGTGTTACTCTCCTCGATTACTGAATAGCCGTTTGGATTGAGGTTGGATTTACTAGTATTGGACTACAACTAAAGAATGACTTTAAAACATTAGACAGTAGAGAAAGTGTAGGCATAGGAATATAACCAGTAGATTTGGGATTATACCTAGCTGTACCCAATGAACCAGAAGTACGTTTCAGTATACTAACTCCTGTGACTCGTTTTCTGTTTTCGTTGAAGCCGATGCGTGAAAAAACTTTCAAACTACTGTGGAGAGTTTCGAAGTGTGGGGAAAATGATTTGTATCAATGAATAAAGAAAATAAAAAATTATTAATTAAATTAATGTGTCACGCGTTAAAGTATACGCAGCTATTTGGGGACACATATCTATACAATTAGTATTAAATATTATACTTATAAAATAGTTTTTAAAATATTGAAATTAATATTACATGAAGTATAATCGCATTGACGCCTTTGTTCAGTTGTTGATGTTTCTGATAATAGTGAGGCGTAAAAAAATACCTGTGGTTCCGGTTTCATATCATGAAAAAATTAGGGTCGGTAGGTCGGAAATAAATTTTTTTTTAAATATTTTTTTCATGGTTTTGCCGTTTTTTTGTTGGGCGATTTGCAGTAGAGTCCCGACATCAATATTAACTAGAGATGTGTATTTCCCATGGACGAATTTAGGCAATTTGGTTCAATAATTAGTGTGACAACAGACGCCATTTTGGCACGCTGTATGAGCAGCCCGCAACCACCTGGAGAAAATAGGGTCGCACTGTCAACCGCGTTGAAAAAATAATAGGATTGGCAGAAAAAAATAGGGTCGGTCGGGAACCGGAACCACAGGTATTTTTTTACGCCGGCCTGATCGCGCCTAAATGTCAAAAACATATATTAATTTCAACCTTTTTGTGCAAGGTGCTAGCGCATCAAGTATAACTGCTACAAATGCCCGATTTACGGCAAATGTGACGCAAGCTCCTGGTCACGTGGTTTCTAGCGGTTAGACGTTTGCGAAAAATACGTCAATCTTAAGGTGTCTAATACCACTGATTACACACCATCTGTTTGCAATGATCCCAAACAAATTCTCCGATATCCGTCTTGCTCGACTGTGTCTGTAATTAGAGATTCTCTTGTCTTCGGTGAGACCCTGCTGTTAGGGCTTCATCACATTCGGTTTCATTGCAAATGCATCATCAGCCACAAATAAGTAGGGAATCTTTGTAACACCAAACGGTAAGCACCTAGCTGAAGGAAGAGAGATAGTTCCATCATCAATTGACTTTGACAGGCTACACTTGATCCAAGCACCACCATCAGCTACTTTCCCATTGGTACCAACGTCTGCATAGATGCATTCATAGTCTGGACCAGCAACAGCCATTAGTACAATCGAGTGGGTGTGCTTGTAGTTATAGAAAAATGATCCAGCATTGGCAGGTGGCTGCATGACTATATGTTTACCATCTATGGCTCCAACACAGTTAGGATAGTTCCATCTTTCTTCGAATTTTGCTGCTATCTCAAGCCATTCTTCAGTGGTGGATGGGACTTTTAGATACAGCGGTCCAATATGTTTCACAATGACTTCACAAACCTCTTCGACAATATACGATATCGCAGCCACCGATATACGAAATTGAAAGCACAGGGATCGATAGGTCTCACCTGTAGCTAAAAATCTTATAGTCAAAGTTAACCTTTCCAGGGCTGGTATCACTTTTTGGCCACCTTGAACCTGATGCGGACTTATGTGAGGCTCTACAACTCGTAGCAATACTTTAAAATCGTCGTAGGACATTCTCATCATCTCACGATACGCTGCTGTGTCTTCAACCATCATTTCCCTCACGATGTTCGTGTAAAATCCACGGCTTTCTCTTTTCCTTATCCATGACCTGGTCTTTCCTCTTGGATTCTTGTATATTTCCAGTAATCCTTGCAGAACAAGGATGGCAATACATTTTCTCTTTCTCATTGTTTATGTGACTTCTTGAAGAGATTTCATTTTGACATGAATAACTTTTGTATAGCTCTAACTTCGTCATAACGTAAAAATAATTCGTGATCAGAATTTTAAATTTGACATGAAACGTCGCAACGCTCTCCCACAAACGTACCTGATATATTTTTAATTTACCTGAAATAGTTATAAAAACAACTTTATTCATACTATACGATTGAGGTAAAAGTCTATACAATAATTTAACAGCAGCAAGCAAGAGCGGCCATCTTGAAACATGAAAACAATAACATTGAAAACCTATGCGTATTTAATTAATATTCGGTATGTGACCCGTGTGTTGATTGGACAGTATTTTGTTCTTTGCATAATTATTTTCGAACAGAATTTTGTACTAATTGAACTGCTAAAAGTTGTTGGCTAATTGTTGCATCCAACAATGTTGGACAATGTTGCATCCGTTTAAACAGACCTTTACACTTACATCTGCCAACGTACAATTATGATGCAGCAATCGAAATCTTACAAGAAAGATTTGGCAAAACACAGCAAATTATAGTTGCACACATGGACCAAATCTTGCAAATCCCAGCATGTTCTGAAGGCCGAACCGGACAGTTAAGATTTATTTTTGACAAAATAAGTGTGCATGTCCATGGACTGGCATCACTGGGAATTGCCGCTCACCAATGTGGTAGCTTAGTGATCCCTGTAATCATGTCGAGAATTGCCCCCTGATAGTTCTCAACACAATACGTTTTAGTTTTCTTTAGTTTTAATAACGTTTATACGCACTATAAATCTCTCACAACACGCTGTCTCAAAATTGTTTCACAATCACAATAACAACTACCGGTATATTCCGGAACTTTCCGACAGCGTTCAGTTCGGACTCGCGCGTCCCACGCGTAACAAAACATAATATATAATGACAGTTTTCGACAATCATGTCCAAATTGCCAAGCGAAATTAGGTTGCTTGTAGCACGTAAAGCAACAGATAATGTTTGGAAAATCGATGATTTGCTCAAAACTATAAAGTCAGAGGTCGAGGCACGAGAGATGAGCGAGATGGCTCGCTCGAATGCAAGTGAGAAGCCCCAAACAAAAAACAGGGCTCACTTCCAACTGTGGGTTCCTTTGTCGTGACAAAAAATGGCAAGGACGGTGAAGGTAGTTTTAAGGTTAGATGTGCATTTTGCCATGAATTACATTCTGCATCCTGCGAAAAGATAACAGACACAGATAGTCGATTGAAACTTTTGCGGGATTCCAATCGTTGCTTTGTTTGTCCAAAGATAGGGCACCACGCAAATACGTGTGATACCATAAAGAAGTGTCGACATTGCTCTGGAAGACACCACCAATCTATTTGTAATAACCCTAGCAACAACCGTCAACAATGTGATGACAAGAAAGTCCCCGAGAACCGAAATTCTAATAAAGGTCCCGAAGGTTCAGACCCTCCCGCTACCGCAGCTGTTACCCAGACAAAGTGCATCTTGAACTTACTCCATCATTAAGTGTACCAACCTTTCTCAAAGCATTTAGAAGATACGCATTAAGTCGAAGAGGTTTACCCACTCTCATATCAGATAATGCGAAAACATTTCGTGCAGCATCAGCAGAGATTCGAAAATTGTGTCGTGCCGACGAAGTATTGCGCTATCTTACGAACAATCAAATTACGTGGCAGTTTATCGTAGAAAAGGCTCCTTGGTGGGGTGGGGGTTAGGGCGATTATTTGAAGTGTAAAGCGTCCACTACGGAAGGTGATAGGCAGAACAAATCTTTCTTACGACGAGCTCCAAACACTCGTGGTTGAAATCGAGGGTATAGTGAATGCGCGACCAACGTACGTGTACGATGATACGGAATCAATCTTTAATCTTTAATCTTTAATAAAATTATTTAAACACGGTAGTCTGTTCAGCAGATAATATTTACAGCGCTGGTTTTCAAAGGGCCGTGTGTTTACAACAATAATATAAAAAGGACAAAAAGAATATAACTATTTACAATGAATTGATACGGATGAATTAAGTAATTGCCGTTTAAACGACAAAATTGAAAGATTGTTATAATTTTCAATAGTTTCACTTGGAAGTTCGTTCCAGGACTTAGCAGCTCTATAGGAGAAACAATCTCTTTTGAAATTTGTACACATTTAGCTCCAAAACGACAAATTTAAGATTGAAAATGTTGAACACGAAGGTATGGACAAAATTTGTTCAAATTGCAGTCAAATTTTGGCCAGACCTTTGTAAGAAGTGCTTCTTGGAATCTTAGCATTTTCCATATAAAATTTGTTGTTTTGGGGCTAAATTTTTGCTTTAGTAGTTCAATTTTTCCTTCGTGATATATTCTGAATGCGTAACGAGCTAACTTGTGGGCCCACAGATCGGAATTTTAATTAAATTATCTATTGTTTTAATACAAAAACGTAAACAAAGCACGCGCATGAGCAGAACGGACTTGACAGCCTCTGTTTCATTACGTTTCATTTTCAACACTCTATTTTCAACACTGGTTTTAATTTTTGGCGGAAATGGCAATTGTACGTCATATGATGGGTTAGGTTTGGGCAATTGCGGCGTGATAATTTTCATATGAGCTACACGAAAATGTTGCGGAAATCCATTTTCTTAAAAAAATAACACATTTCCCACACATTCTGCAACTGGAGAGACAACCTTACGCACCACTGAAAAACGCTTCACGAAACGCCTTAAACCCCCACGAAAGTTTCTGCCCTAATTTTCGCTCCTTGCTTGGATATAGCGTCCGCCATTTTATACGGACGCAATCTAGAATACAGGATTTCCCAGTCGCTCACATTGAACATTGAACATTGAACATTGAACATTTATTTAAACACGGTAAAATCTTCAGTGTAGAATAAAATACAAAAACTATTAATAAATTTCACACATCACTATATACACACTAATTTCCTAACTAAAATGCACTGTTTTCCAAGATTGCCGTGTGGGGATCCCATTATAATGTCAAAAATTGATTAATTTCATTTTTGAAATGCCTCAATGATTTGGACGTACGTGCAGTTTGAGGAAGCGCATTCCATAAACTTGCTCCACTGTAGCAGAAACTACGCTTCATAAAGTCCGTACGTGGTTTTGGTAAATTTAGCTTCATTTCTGCATTTCTTAAGTTATAATCTGTGCTGCGAAATGTAAACATGTTTTGTAAATACTCTGGCGTTAGCTTATTGATAGTTTTAAACATTAATATAGACTTGTGCTTTTTCCTACGTAAGGAAAGATTGTCCCAATGCAGTTTCTCTAAGAGAATGCTAGAGCTGACATCGTAGTTGGATTTCGTAATCACTCTAGCAGCTCTATTCTGCAATTTTTTTTCATTTTTTCACATAATGTTGC
>CACRXK020005019.1:0-10966 GCA_902702795.2 Paramuricea clavata
CTTTTAGCCAGTCAGTGCAAGGATTGAATATCTTTTATAAAATTATATTCTCAATATATTGCATTACTATTATTATCCTCGAACAGCACCTGATAACTTAAAATCTTCTTCAATAATTAAGGTGATTCTTCAGTTTTGCATTGCGCACCTTTACTGCACATACCTAATGACAAATTTAGCTGATATATGTAGTCGAACTGCAGTTTGAAGAAAAAGTATAAGGGCAGAGAGAAAAACACTCTGCATTGATTAGGCGTGCTTCTGGAAATATTCCTTCAAAAATGACAGAACTCTGGCTAGTGTTCCTGTTCAACTAACATTTTAACCGCATCATGTTGCATTTTAACCCTTTATCTCTTTAACAAGGCACTTGACCCTATTTTTTATTTTTGTTCTTGTCTATGTTTTACATGTCGTATCAGAAAATAATAGAAAATGCACGTCAATGGTTTTTGATTCGCTAAAATACCATGTTTTCTGGTACATGATCACTACATAGACATTTTTAGTAGGATCCTTGTTAAAAATATTCAATAACGATTGAGCAATTGCGATTGTTCCTGTAACTCGTATAAGGGTCAAGATGGCGCCATATGGAGAAAAAGGTGACAAATTGCACTTGTCACATCTTCGAAACGAGTTCGGTGACGCCAACTTTTTTTTCTGTTTTTACTTTGAGCATATCAAAAACTTCACCCCTGGAAGTTTCAGCAAATTCTCATTTCCAGAACAATTACTGATGAATCACCTTAAACCTTATATAGATGACAGTTCATTCCAGTCGGCGACTTTTGGGCAACCTTTCCCATTTCAAACAACTTTTTGCTGGTTTTAGCAACTTAAAGCAACTTTTGCTTTTGATAGTAACTTATTAGAAGACATTTGTTGATAATAGAGCTAATTAAAATATGTCGCCATCCGATTTGTAGAGATTTTGACAGACTTTAAAATATCATCTCATTATAAACCAGGCTTCACAATTGGCTGATTAAATTCAAAAGGTAAGTTATTATTACATTAGTAAGCTTAAAGGCGCATTTCCACTCAAGAAAATTTTCCACGGACAGAAAATCTTCCGAAAATATAATTGTTAAAAGTTGAAAATTGTCAACGTCGAAATGTTTTTCCGATGGAAAATTTGTGTTGGCCAATAACATTTCACAAAATTTTCTTTCTGCTGAAAATTTCCTGAGTGGCAATGGGCGTCAAACAAGCGACATTTTTGTCAACACGGACGTCATGCAGCCGAAACTCGGTATGCTCGTGTAAGGAAGCAAAATACTTTAAAAATCTTATGTTTTGTCATATGTGTCGAAGATTACCAACTAAAGCCCGTTCTCCACTAGGCGAATTTTTTCGCGCGACGCGAAAACCAAATCTTGGCAATGTGATTGGTCAGCGAAAAAATTCGCCGCGAAAAAGTTGGATCAATTCCTACTTTTTTACTGTTCGCGCGAACAAATTCGCCTAGTGGAGAACGGGCTTAACACAAACACAGTTTTTAATCCAGTCCCCCCTTAGCCTGCTCGAAGCCCGAAATTTCGTTGAAAGAAAACCCCGAAATTTTCCGTTTCAAATTTTCGGGTGGGGGGCTGCGAGCAGGCTATCCCCCATTGGCGTTGACAAAAACCATTAATGGCGCTTTCCATTTAATGGCCTGACCGGTCAGATCCGAATTCTTTTTTTTTGTATCAATGGAAAGATCTTGTCTATGTTTCTCAAATATCTAGCGAAAATGGACCTTATTCTAATGTTATCTAAATTTTCCGGTCAGATAGGTCCGAAGCCCAAATGTTTTGTGTTCCACTCAACAATTTGACCGTTCTGACCGGTCTGGCTGTGTTAATGGAAAGCGCCCTAAGCTCCTTATTATCCAAGGTATTACTCCAGTTTTATACTGGTCACTGTACTGTTTCCACTTAAATTTCAGCGTCACTTCACTCCCGCAATTTGCCCTCATTTCCGTTTCTCGACACCGAGTAGGGAGAAAGTAAATGTGAGTATTTTTTCGTATGTTAAAAACATAAATGCCGCAGTTAGCACAGTTT
This sequence comes from Paramuricea clavata, assembly GCA_902702795.2. NCBI lineage: Eukaryota > Metazoa > Cnidaria > Anthozoa > Malacalcyonacea > Plexauridae > Paramuricea > Paramuricea clavata. Next base: position 2,049 of record CACRXK020005019.1, read on the forward strand.
GTGTAAGCTTCGCTTCTAGTCCTTTGTACAGACCTTTTACACCACCTTGCCTAGAATAAAGTACAAAGTAGAGTGAAAATCGCAATGTTTCTCGATATATCTTCCATATATACATTAAAAATCTGAAATCATTGAAACCGCGGAGAAAGGATACATATATACATCTATTATATAGTAGAGAGTGAGATACTGAAAAATACACAGTGAGATATTTTCCATATCTTTACCAGTGAACATATCGATCACGTGACTTTTTCCAATTTTGAGCGTGAAATTTCACAATTTTTTGCTTGGGACTATATAATAAACAGAACATTACATGGTGGCTTGAAGATATGACTTTTATCTTCTCGTGTTAAAAACAATATTTTACTCACTCGCTGGGCTCGTTTGTAAAATATTGTTTTCACAACTCGAAGATAAAAGTCATATCTTCGCGCCGCCGTGTAATATCCTCTATATATGTTTGTGACGTTACTCTGAGTGTGCATCCACACCGGGCAAGCTGAAAAGTTTGCTTGGCCACGGTGCATGGAATCGAATCGGGTTCGATTCCCACACTGTTCGATATCCACACTGGGCAAGCTTGAAAAATACGCCTGACCACGGTGGGAATCGAACCTACGACCTTTAGAATACTAGCCCAAAGTATTATAACGGGAATGTTACAAAGGAAAGGAAACAACTAGGATGTTACAAAGGTCGTAGGTTCGATTCCTACCGTGGTCAGGCATATTTTTCAAGCTTGCCCGGTGTGGATATACACTCAGAGTAACATCACAAGCATCATATTCATTATTCACCTGAGTACATAACACCAACACAAGTTACACAACACAAAAAATCTTTACCTTAGTATCTGCGCAATAATTATTATAAAATTTGGTCGCTTTGATTCATCTTTCCAGTAGCCGCTCTGAAAATATACAGATATATGAATGTATATAAGCTTGGTTTAAAAATTGGGCCCGATGAGGGTGTGATCAAATAAAATCCCCCCGCGTTTACCTGAAGTCAAATCTGACCTCCAGAAACACGCGTCTATGTCATGATTGAACACTGAAATGAATATAACTGGAACGCTAGCTCCAACACGCGTGTCTGGAGGTAAGATCTGGCCCCAATAAAACGATAGGCAGTTTATCTGAAGGTATAGCGTTCCCAGTTACATATGGATGTATATTAATTTCACTATGATTGACAGATTGAGCGCTCTTCGCATGCGTGAAAAAACCTGGGACAGGCCATCAAATTTCCAAAATTTACTTTTCAAAATAATTTTGTGATAGAGACCAGAAAACCCCAAACTATCCATGGTAACATCAAGTTGTCACAAACGTTTCAGCCCGCGTGCAGGCCCAAGGGAACTGATACCTTGGGCCTGCACGCGGGCTACAAACGTTTCGGAATTTTCAGTTTATTGGACGTTTTAGAATTAGCCTTTCTCACGCTGTCATTTTTGGGTGGCTTTTCAGCCGAAGTCTGCGAGATAAGTCCACATAACAGCGACTTTTTATAATTTTTTGGACGAATGATGGTAAATTTGCTTTGTAAATGGTTAGCTTATTTTGAAAAATTGCTTTGCAGTGTTTGCGCATTGTTTTAATTGTCTGCATTGGTTAACAAGAATTAGATGCCACCCAAAAATGGCGGATATTCGTCATCGTGAGAAAGGCTAATAACTGTGCACCAGACCTAAACTTAACCAAGTGCAATGTAAATAACCCAATCCCGTTACAGCTAAGTAATTATGGGAACCACTGAGCATTTTAATATACAAAACAACACTGACTGCAAAAAAGACCAGTTTAACATACTCAAATATACATGCGTATATTCAAAGGGTCATTTTCAAAACGTACCCGTTGTTTGCACTGAGCAACTTGACAAGGATATGTAAGAATTGTAGCCACGGTTTTTGCAATTGCACCGATCACAAAATACTTCCACGATGGAAGCTAAAAGAAAGTATATATACACGATCACTTCATAAGCCCTCGTCAACGAGGATGAGAGTATAGAGAAAGATAAAACATGGATTGCGATAGATACAACTACCTAAAAAATACATTGAGCCGGTTTTTCACTAGCGAATTTTTCCTTTGTCGGCATCCATTTTGCCACGTCTTGCCGATGTAATAAGTGATATCGACAAAGGAAAAAGGTCGCTTCGCGCGAAAAAATTCGCTAGTGGAAAACCGGCTTAAGGCACGTTTAAGGCCCAGACACACCGCGGGCGGGATTCAACAACGCAGCGCGATTTTTCGATTTTCACTGACCGCTAACGTTCATCATGGTTTAAGTTTTTCAAATATTTAGAAGCGCTATAACATTGTGAGTTATTTGGTCTGCATATCTTTTAAAATTTCCTTTCATTGACTGTTTTATTAACTTTCAAAAAGTGAAAAATCGCGCCGCGTTGTCGAATCGCGTCCGGTGTGTCTGGACCTTTACACTTGCAATTTTCGCTGTGATTTTGGGTGCGATTTTCTTGCTCTGACGGATGAAAACAAGATGATGAGTTATGAATGTTTAGATGACGACTGATGAGAAATATACTCAGAACATTCACAATTCATTGGGCCGAAAGTATGGTGCATTTTCCCATGTGTAATACAAATTAGTACAAAATTTGCAAATTTCGTATCTGAAAATTTGCAAATTTCAAATTCGCAAACAAACTTTGCAATTTTACTAATTTTAGCATGCCCTTTCTAGCTGTTCTTCTTGTCTAGATCAAAATTTAGTCTGTTGCTCGAATCATCCATTCAAGAAAGCTTGAAAAAATTACTATCCGGTTTACAACCAGCTCCTGAGTACAAGTTTTATTTGGAGTATTTATCTCGTTTTGTTGAAGTTTCGTCGGCATGGAATATATGGACACTAGCATAATAATTATTTCAAGTAGTCCAAGATATATCTTACCTCCTTATTAATGCCTCTCATATATCTCTTGACAGTTTCATAAACAGTGAACTGTATAGCAGGATTTGTGGCCAGCACTAGTGATGCTCTTGTACCGCTCCATAATCCTCTGAAACCTTCTTCACGAAATATCTGTTGAACAGCGTCTACATACAAGAACAAAACACACTCGGTTTTATTCAACATTATAGAATGTACAATCACACATAAATAGCCATTAAGTCTTTAAATAAACGTTTTCAACACTGAAGAAATCCGATGTTTTTGTCAAAGAAAGATTTAACTGGGGTGATGATAGGTGGAGTACTGAGGAGAGGGCCGGTGCAGACAAACACAGACAAAAACATAGCACAATCTTCCCATAACAGATTTTAATTTCTGTTTAATTTCCAAGCCATTAGTGGGGCACACTAATTGGTGAAAATTATAGAATGCATTTGATGATAAAAGCACACACAACTTAGCATAATGTTAGGGTATATACCCTGAGGACATTTTTTGGCTATATAGGGGCATTACAGATCATTATAGCTCCTGGTTGCCATAAAATTATGTTTTTCTTACCATTTACCTATTTAGTACTATCTTATAAAAAAGTAAAATTTCAAAGTTCACTTTTAGCAAAAATAGGGCATTTAAACGGTTGCTACGATTTTTGAGATTGATTTTTGAGATTGATTTTAAGTTACATAAGATTAAACCTACTAAAAAACAGTATTTAGTGGCCTTTCTGTACCATTTTGCAGTTTTTGGCCGTTAATAACTCGAGATGTTGATAATTACTACCCGCTTGAATGTTCTTCACATGGGCTTTTGCGATCTTTCTAACGATATGGTATACCCTAACATTACGCCAGGTTGTGTGCCTTTATCATCAACTTTACCACCAATTTGCTACACTACATCATATCATGATTGACTATGTGTGGAGTGTAGGAACCACCAAGCAACCAAAACTAGTAGCCCGGGGGAGGGGCAAACTCCAACCCAGAGTATGTCCTGCCTCTCTACACCTTACCTACTAATCCAGTATACTTGTACTGAACTTTCTTATTCATTTCCTCTGACTTGAGATTAACACCTTGCAGTTTTATTCTCGTATTAGCTACCCATAACGGTGTTGTTATCAGAACGTTTATCACACCTAAAAAATGACAGTACATGCATAATAATTACATGATTTTATGACTAAATGTAAATTTCGAGTGTAAATTTTATCATAGCCTATCGAAGGAAAGATGGCTGTGAAACTCATTAGAATAACAATATAACTCATTGTCTATGTTGGTCAACGTTTATTCATAAATCTGGTCGTTTCACCGTCACTGTGTATTGTATGTACTTTTACCAAATCCACCAATAGCAATTTCCAGTTTCCCTATTGTTTGAGTCACGAATAGGTGACTTTCCTAAAACATTGCTATTGGTTAGTTGGGCAAGAATACAATACACAAGTAACGGTGAAGGACCAGATTTATGAATAAACGTTGACCAACATAGATAATGAGTTATATTGTTATTCTGATGAATTTCACAGCCATCTTCCCTTTGATAGGCTATGATTTTATACACGTTAATTTGGACAGGAATTGCAGGGCCGCATGCAGGTTCGGCCTATATGTAGTTGCATTTTTTGCAATCATAAAACATGTCATAAAACTGGACCGGTGACCGTATTTTGAAAACAGCTGTAAGCTCGCTCTTACCAGCAAGAAATCCAAACAGTAAATCCACCATGACAGTTTCAGGTGCATTTTTAGAGATGTACGCAGCCTTGAGTCCATTAAATGTATAAAAGTAGACGAAATTTGAACAATACAAACTTGAGAGAACAGGCAGCAGACCACGATACAACGACGACCTACAGAAATACAACGATGATGTATCAGATATGCTGCATTTAATACAGAAGTGTGTTATACTTACAACATGCTGATTTGATACTGTAGCGTGTCTATTAGACATTTATCATTTGTAGACCTGGAGCGAGGGGGATTCGGTGAAATATTACCCCACCCCCCTCCCCCAAAGTGATGATATTGTCACTGAGGATAATATTTCGCCGAATCCCTCGAGCGGTGAGTCACATTAATGATATATTATACTGAAAATTAAAAGCCTTGGGTTGATAGGTATACAACTACCTGAAAAGTTTAAAACAACCGTCGAAGATGAAATTATTGACGGCAATTTTTTGCGGCCAAGAAATTTTTTGTGGTCACTGCTCAATTCAATTAATTCTTCTAAGTGCCAACAGATTATTATAATCATGATGACTATTTGATGATCGCTGGTCTCAATGTATGTGAAAGCGAAAGAAGGTTTTCTTGAATATCAAACACTTATCATCAGTAAAGTAAAACAAATACTGTAAAAAATATTCAGTTTTAATCTCTATTAAAGATATTAACAACAAGTAAATACATATAATACGTTCTTATGCTTATGCATCTTCAAATTGTCATTTAGAAACAAAATGAATTGCCGCCAAACTTGGAAATATCGACGGCAATTTTTTGCCGACGAGGATTTATCGAAATTGCGAGGACTGGTAGCCAAGTACATGTAGCTGTTTGTATATTTTTCAGGCAGTTGCATCCCTACTACCGTATTTTACTCTAATGCCAGATGATTTTACTCATCAAGGGGAGAGTGCTGGCACTCAATGGGATAATGAGGCTATCTACCCATGTGTCTAGTTAACCCATTAGGTTGCATTGTGCCCTACATAATTATTTTAATCTGTCTAATGCCAGATGATTTTAGTCATCGAGGGCAGAGCGCTGGCACTCAATGCGTTAATGACATCATTGAAGGTACTTACAAACCCTCCTCTTGGAAAATTTCATATATAACCTTCCATGTTGTCTTAGCTTTCCTTTGGTCATCAACTAGAAGCAAAACAATTACATTACATGTAAAATGCCCCCTGCTAAATAAACTCCCTCCCTTTCATAAAATATGCTCTATTTTAGCAAAACGGCCCTCCTCTCCAATAAGCCTGCCTTTCTAATAAGACCTCCTCTCTAATAAACCCTCCTTTCTAACAAGCCTCCCTCTCTAATAAGCCATTCTTTCTAACAAGCCCTCCTCTCCAATAAGCCCTCCTTTCTAATAAGCCCGCCCTCTGGCTCATTTCTAATAAGCCCTCCTCTTTAATAAGCCCTCACTTGTAATACATCCTCCTCTCCAATAAGCCCTCCTTTCTAATAAGCCCTCCTCTCTAACAAGTCCTCCTCTCTAATAAGTCCTTCTCTCTAATACAACCTCCTCTCTAATAAGCCCTCATTTCTAATACGTCCTCCTCTCCAATAAGCCCTCCTTTCTAATAAGCCCTCCTCTCTAACACCCTTCTCACATTGTTAACATTTATATTATTTTGATCCATTCGGGTCACTGAGCTACAACCAAAGTGGAATCCAAAATATACTTTAAATTTAAAGAATATGGCATAAATTTGTTATAATAAAGTACTGATAATATTGGCAACAAAAATATTCATACAATATTTTGAATTTAGGGCCAATATCTGATACACCTAAATGACTTGTTATATGGCTAATGGCAAAATTAGTATTAATAATGGTAAAAAAGAATCACCTTGCAGTCTTGTTCTGGCAGTATCCAATGGAAAAAAGACTGATAATGAAGTTATGCCACCCTGAAAAAATTTTGAAGAATGATTTCAAAATAGATGCAATGAAAGTGAAATGTGAATGGAAGCAATAAAAATTAGAGCTGTTCTCATCGGTTAATTTTCGTAATCTATTAATCATTGTCAACAATCGAATTGATTAATGTTAGTTAATTATATGACATGCCCATGGTGGTTTGACAGGTAACTTGTAAATTGTAATTAAATGTTTTACTAACATTTTTGCAGGTTGCGCCAGACAGTATAAACGTTTTAGATCTGTGTTTAAAATGAACATTAATCATAATTATAGATTGCGCACTTTCTCGCGCCTTACACTTCACACAAGAGACATGCATGAAAAGACAGAGACGATATTACGTAGATATTTGCGAGACTCAGACTCTTATGGATAATTGGTTCATGTCTGCACGTCGCAATGTTGGACAGTTGCAGCTCTAATAAAAATAAGCTGGAATCGCAGGGCCGTAGGTTTGATTCCTGGCAGAGGGCTGATAGTGGTTAGGTCTAATAAATGTATAAGATCTATCAAGTGAGACGCCCAAAATCCTGATTCATCCATACACCTTACACTGGCATCACCTTAGAATATATATACATGGACTTTCAGTTAGAGCTCAACAACTGGCATCTGCAGCTCAGTTGGTGTGCACTGCACTGGAAGCACAGGGCTGCAGGTTCGATTCCTCTCAGCCAGAGGGTTGAACTGTTCTCGACTACGTGAAATAAATGTATAAGATTGGCATTAGATAGATATACGATTGGCATTCACCCCCCTGAATGTGCTTTTATAACGAGTAAAATTTTCTGGCATCAGGCCAAGTGAAATGATGAAGTAGCCAAGTAGGGCACATTAGGGCAGGGGTCGTTAACTTTTTTGCATGCCTGTGAGCACACAAATTATTTGAAAATGTGCCTGCAAAATATCTTTATGCAACATGCAAAATCACGATGTGATGAGCCATCAGCCATGAATTACTAATGATGCCGATTAGTAGGCTGGCTTATGAGTTATGGTTTTATATCATGCATGTGCACTGGTAGTTGTTCTCTAGAAATTTTAACTTGCCAGTGTCCCTATCAACAAAGATTTTAATAGACTAATAGCAACAGATAGTAAAATACATAATAAAATAAGAATTATAAAATTTATTTTATAACTTCTGGTTCAAAAGTTTAAAAAAATGTGCCTGCAAGAAAGCTGTTTCTGAAATGTGCCTGTGACTGTCAGTCCCAGTTAATGACCCCTGCATTAAGGCACATTGTTATATAGCTAGGGTGAACACCAAATGTGATTGGCTGATTTGTGGTCACGTAAGTTCAGATAAATGCAATTTATCCCGCCGGGCAACAAGTGAAAATTGTTGCCCGCCCCAACCGGCTACGTACATAAATAAAGAAAAAGGCGGCACAACTAGCATAATTAAAAACTACGACTTGCCAAGTTTGTGTTCAAATAAGGAATGTAAAAGAGAATAAAAATATGCAACAGGATATGCTGCTGAAACCGTTTAAGTGGGTTCTTTTCATTTTAAACTGGTTTGCACTATAGAGTTTTTGTCACGAAATACTATTGTTGTATAAATGTTGTTTAACCCATTGAGTCGCATTGCACCCTGATGCACCCTACTTTAGTATTTTACTCTGTCTAACGCCAGACGATTTTACTCGTCAAGGCGAGAGCGCTAGCGCTTAATGGGTTAACTGGCCTATCTGCCCATGTGTCTAGTTAACCCATTGAGTCGCATTACACCCTGATGCACCCTACTTTAGTATTTTACTCTGTCTAACGCCAGACGATTTTACTCGTCAAGGCGAGAGCGCTGGCGCTTAATGGGTTAACTGGCCTATCTGCCCATGTGTCTAGTTAACCCATTGAGTCGCATTACACCCTGATGCACCCTACTTTAGTATTTTACTCTGTCTAACGCCAGACGATTTTACTCGTCAAGGCGAGAGCGCTGGCGCTTAATGGGTTAACTGGCCTATCTGCCCATGTGTCTAGTTAACCCATTGAGTCGCATTACACCCTGATGCACCCTACTTTAGTATTTTACTCTGTCTAACGCCAGACGATTTTACTCGTCAAGGCGAGAGCGCTGGCGCTTAATGGGTTAACTGGCCTATCTGCCCATGTGTCTAGTTAACCCATTGAGTCGCATTACACCCTGATGCACCCTACTTTAGTATTTTACTCTGTCTAACGCCAGACGATTTTACTCGTCAAGGCGAGAGCGCTGGCGCTTAATGGGTTAACTGGCCTATCTGCCCATGTGTCTAGTTAACCCATTGAGTCGCATTACACCCTGATGCACCCTACTTTAGTATTTTACTCTGT
>CACRXK020005019.1:10986-29517 GCA_902702795.2 Paramuricea clavata
AATGGGTTAATGTTGATTTTTGTTTGTCGCTATATATAACAAAACGCTTAATGACTGCATGTTCCCTTGGGAAATGTTTTTTCCTCGACGAATCATCGAGACTCGGGAAAACAAAATCGCTCCTCGGGAGCAGACATTAATTAAATGGATGATGCTGATTGAGAGAGATACAACTATCTGTAAAATATAAGCAGAACTTCAATGTTTCGAGTGAAAGCCCTTCTCCTGGACGTTAGTAGCATGAAGTTAGTACTGTAGCTATTAACTTCCTGACAGAGGGCCCAGTGGCGGCACCAGGTGGGGGGGGGGGGCAAATGCCCCCCCCAAATTATTTTTTGCCCCCACCCCCTCAAAAAAATTTATTAGTCACTGAGAGCGACTAAAGGCTACATAAGCGTTTTGTTATCATCAGAAAATGTATGGCTTATAAGTTGTCATTACTCATTAGTGAATGCGCGTATACATGAAACTGTCTTTTACAGTTTCAATATTAGTTTGTAAATCTCTGAATGGTAAAACTTGCCAGTACTCCAATAATACGTTTCAAAAAAAGACAAAAAAAGCTTTAGTTTTGCAAAGTTAAATTCTCAAACGTGTAAAGGCCGACACAGACCGGACGCGTTCGGCAACGCGACGCGAATTTTCAGTTTTCAAAAACAAATAATACCGTCAACGGATAAAAATTTTACAAGGAATGCAGACCAAATAGCTAAAATTCGCCCCCTTTTGAGAGGGGAGCGAATCTCCTGCGGGGGCGGGGGGGGGACAAAAGTCCTGTGACAACGGCATGGGCAAATAGCAGTACATTTTTAAAAATTCTATCTTGCCCCCCAAAAATATGAGTTTGCCCCTCAAATGCCCCCCAAAATTCTGAGGCCTGGCGCCATCACTGAGAGGGCCTTTGCTCGAAACGTCAAAGTTCTGCTTGTGTAATTAATGTAGTTGTATCTCTCTCAATCCATAGCTTTCTTGTTATCATCACTACCTATACTGGCACAGACCATTCGAGATGACATCACATGGGCATGGGCAGATAGTTGACCAGCTCATTTTGAAAGTGGGCAGGCAAAAATATTTAATTAACCCATTAAGCTGCAGAGCTTCGCGATTGACGAGTAAAATCATCTGGCATTAGACAATAGGTAGGGCGCACTGGGGCTCAATGGGTTAACTAGAGGTATTGTCAGATTTTTTGGTTAAGCTACGTTTACACGCTGCGATTTATCGTGTACGATTCGTATTCTGGCATATGAAATTTACTGCTGACGCCACAATTCCTCTTCATTCAGATTATGGCGAAATTTGAAATACAACCACTTTACACGTCCTTATTCAATTACATACGCTAGAATATGAATCGTACACGACAAATCGCAGCGTGTAAACGTAGCTTTAATTAAACAAACAATCAAAACTCCAGTATTTTGCCTTTATTCTTTTCTATATCATACAAATTTTAAGCTTGCTAAAATCTGTAATAATAGATGCATACATTTCGACTGCACAGGCCACAATTACAAAACTCATTGGGTAAACCAGTGGCACAGAATAAGGCACACAGAAGGGCCACCCTGGCCGCCATCTTCCTAGCCAGTCGATTACATTTTCTGGCCAATAAACGCGCTGTATTGGCTGGCCGCCATCTTCCTGGCCAGTCAATTGCATATTTTAGCATAGAAAAATGGTGACATGTTGCACCGCTGAGTGGCCCTTCTGGTACTGATCTTTATTCTGTGCCAGTGGGGTAAACTACGAACCCTGGCTATAAAGTCCCTGGCACCCAGCACTCTCCCCTCAACAAGGGAAATCATCTGGAATATTAGACAAAGTAAAATAATAAAGTAGGGCACAATGCAACTCATTGGTAGATATGCTGTGATCGCATGATAGCAGTATCCATATATCAATATATCACGACATTATGCAACATGCAATTATTGCGCAATTTTACAGCATACACTATTCCAAAACAAATAATTTCATAAACGACTATATAAAATCGAAAAATAAATAACCCTTTTTAAAACATAATTAATTCATAGCAGCTACTATTAATACACACAACGAACTCTATCCCACAAAGAAAATTAACTGTATTTAAACGATGTACTGCACATGCACTCACCAAAGCACCAGCGAAAGCATGGACTAGGTTCTTTTGAGTCAGTAGCTGTCTTAAAAAGTCTGGAACCTCGCCAAAATGTAGCAGGGATCCTAGCACGCCCAAATTCATCGGTTTTGAAATGATAGTCATGATTAATGTGATAAAAATTGGTCCCAATATCGGCCCGGTGAAGAAGACAACGAAGCGCTCCTGATATGCCACAATGGCGCTGAACAGTAGAACCGCACTTACTGAAAATCAATCAACACGCATCCAATACGTTTGAGCTGTCATTGTTTGTTCCGATTTATAAATAGTGTCAAATTTCACGAAGGTATAAAAATTTATCAAAGTACAGTATAGCTTCAATAGTTATAAATTTTTTAAAATGGTGTGAAAAATTCAGATATCATATTTGCATGCACATACATTGAATCACAGATTGAATGTACGGCCCATTGTCTCAGGCCAAAACTCCCATCCTTTGTCCCTCAATCAATGCCATGGCCAATGCTGAGTTGCTGGAAAAATATGGGTGTGGTTGTATACATTTTCAACTAAATATACTAGGCACCTTCCAAAATTTGCTTGATTGCACACACAAGACCATTGTATGAGGTCGTCTAGACATCCTTTAAGGCTTGATCCCTTGCCATAATAATGTCTGTGATACAAGCTCAGCTGGTATTAAATTAAGAGGTCCAGATTCAGTGGCGTGCTGGGTACTAATTTTCTGGGGGGGCCAGTGGGCTTTCAACTATTATGCGCCCCTATATTGTAACGCTTGATAAACGAGTGTCGAAGGCACGAGCCGAGCGCCGCAGGTGCGAGGTTTCTCTAGGGGGGTCCGGGGGCATGCCCCCTTGGAAAATTTTTGAATTTAGGGTCTCTGAAATGCTATTTCCTGGACTTTGGGGGGAAGGTTTGACAAAAATCTGATGGTCAGGAAACGGCATTATAACGTGTTGAAATTTGCAATTTGGTTAGAATTTAGTAGTAGTACTTAAATTGGCCAATTCTATTCTCTACTGATCTGTATGGTGATCTGAATACATTTACAACATACAGCTCTTTTATACAATAACACACGGATCCCACGCATATGCACTTTAAGGTTACCTTGCTTGACTGCCAAAAGGGCGCGTTTCAGCATTATCTTATCACTTACATTACTCATGAGTCATGATGTTTCTTGCACAAACAACTAAATTGCGTACACAACTTACATTATCATAACATAACTATCTAATTTGCGCCGCCCTCGCGATTCGTGAAGCATAATACCTTCATAATATAAGAGCATAATACCAGCAAAAAAGGGCATAATTCCCGTGATCGCTTCGAAACCTGACCAATATTCCGATAATGAGACATTGTGTGTGATCACTGATCATGTTTCTCTATGAACGATTTTGTGTGAGCCGTGAAGTAGCAAATTAGCAAATACGGTTAGACCAAATAGTCTGTAATTTAATATATCACTTTGTCGTCTATGCTCTTAGTCTCGATCTGTTTATAAGCCTATATAAATATATACTTCTTGACGGAAGTAACTATATTTTTTCAAATGCGTTTCCCCCCCCCCACTTTCAAAATTCCGCACGGGACGGCGCCCCCTTTTCATTTTTGCGCCCCCCAAGAATTGCCAGCTGGGGGGCCGTGGCCCCCCCTGCCAGCACGTCACTGTCCAGATTTGACATTCACTTACAGATACCTCTCAATGGCTCAGTAAATATATATCTGATTTGTTGATCGGGTACATTGACTACATTTAATGCATCTGATTGGTGTACTGGTAACTAAAGTCCAATCTGAACATCTCTAATGATTTAACCCTTTAAGTGGCAATGCACCCCACTTTATTATTTTACTTTGTCTAATGTATTGCCAGACAATTTTACTCGTCAGGGGGAGAGTTCTGCCACTCAATGGGTTAATTAATCAGACTATCTGTCCATTGCACCCTGAACTAACCCTTTAGGTGGCAATGTGCTCCACTTTATTATTTTACTTTGTCTAATGCCAGAAGATTTTACTCGTCAGGGGGGAAGTATAGGCGTTCGGGGCGGGCAGTTGGCCCCCTCCCAGATTGTTGGGCAGACTTAAGGCCAGTCGGGCAATATTTGCTTCACAGTCGGGCAATATTGGCTTATTATAAAAACAAATAGGGTAAATTCTCTCAATATTGGGGGAAATATGCTATATAATAGTCGAAAATGGAGGGAAAATATAAAAGTTATAATAAACCATGATACATTCCAAAATTTTGAGTGGAACGACTAAGAGCTGTAACAAACTGATTAATGTCAATTTCGTACTTCCCAGGTTTGCATTTGTAGAAGACGATACCTTTAATTCCATCCCAGTATGAAAGGATTAGAATTAAGTTTTTTCAAGCGACCAACGCAGGACGATTCCTAGTCCTGAAGAATAAACTCAGTGCCCTACATTGAATACCCTCGAGACAAAGCAGACGATTAGGCAACCTCGCTCGCAGGCTCTTACCTCTTGTGGAGGAAAGAAAGACCCTGTACACATTGTACTATATTATGCATGGGGCAGCATGGGAGTCCAAATACATTTGCACATAATAAACAAACTTTATTCAAACTACAGTAGTGCAGGGAGAAATTGCTTCAGCCTCTCCTGGCATTTTTATTGACCTCCTAGACTAAACATCCTGGCTACATCAATGTAAAGCATTTAAATCCAGTGCTCAAGTCAGATCCGGCTACCAGAACTGCACATATAGGGATGTTACGAAGGCAACAGGTGTTTGACTGGGGGGGTCGAAGGATTTTTTACCTGCCTATAGGTGACAGAATAATGGTGTAGTTGGGTGAGAGAATTGGAGAAAAGCCAGACAAACTCGATTTTGGGGCCGGAGCTAGGGGGTGTTCCTCCAAACAATTTGAATCTAGAGGCTCTTAAGTTCTGAAAACATGTAACTGGGAATCATGGATATTCAATATATAACAACCTTAAACTTGCATTTGAGGCAGCAAAGAATATTAGGTTCTCCCAATCTCTTTTGGGGAAAAATCCTGGGTACGAGGTTGCGCTCGCCCCAATTTTACCTTCTTTCCATTACCCCAGCACGTAAGTGATTTGTGAGGAAAATAGGAGGGTCCGGAGTCCTCCCCCAGAAAACGTTTATATTTTTGATGCTCAATTAATGACAGCATTTCTGGAATTTTCTGGAGCATCCACAAGGGTAACGAGTAAATGAGAAGTTTTTTTTTAATTAAGGCTATTTTAATTAAGGCTATTTTTGTTAGTTTGGTGACTGCACATTTGTGTTTTAAGAACTGCACAAATGGGTTTAGAACTGCACAATTTGTGTAGAACTGCACGTTAAAATAAACCCTGCCGGCTACAACAGATAAATAGCAAGGTATTTGATTTCCTGAAGAGGTTGTAAGAACTGAAGAGGTCAAAAGACAAAAATGTGTATTTTTATAGTCGCATAGTTCGTTTTTATTAGGATTTAAATCATTTTTCAAATGTTCAATGACTAGTATTTTTAATTAATCGCTTCATCGAGTGTCATAAGCCAAACATATCAAACAATTTGTAGAATTGAACACAAAATTTGACTTCCAACTACCATAAGGGACCATCAACCAATGAGATGTGTTCAATCTGCCAGATTATCCAATCAGATGCATACTAAGCGAGTAAAAGGTAGCAGTAGTGGAAGTCAAATCCAAACCTCACTAATATTGTTTCTGAGTCAGGTTATATCACCCCCCCCCCCTCCTCTATAAAACATCCTATTATCCATCAAATAATATGTTCCAATATACCCTGTCTTATTAAATGTTCACAATCTGCCCGATGTAGTAAATGCTGTGAGTTTTTCTTCAACAAAACAACATTCCCGTCCTCGGTTTCAAATTCGCCATAATCCACCAGACATCGCACTTCAATATACAGCGACTTTGGCGGTTTACTATCCTGAGTAATGTCTATTCCAACAGATCTCATATACTTGGCTAAACTTCGATTATATCTGCCAAACCAGCTCAATTCGTGCTCGTTTAAGTTATTTTTAACGTCGTCAGGCAAAACACTGCCAAAATCCCATCGCATATCGCGTATTTTTTCCATCCTGTTGTATACATAAGCTAGAAGACAGCGTTTGTTTCGTTCGAGGCTCGCATGTCTCAGTTGAACGCCAGCAATTCGACCGCCCTCGCCTGCCACTGTAGCACTGACATCTTTCTGATTCTGTTCAAATAATGCTTTCATTTCATCCAGTACTTGTCGCATACAGTCTTCGTTGTAAGGAGGAAGCGAGCCATCTCCAGAACGCTTTAATTCTTTCACAAGTTCCAACGCTTTCTCCCCAAACATTGCAAAATTTTTGGCCTTTTGAAGAATTATTTATTCTTTTGTTGATTTTCCGATTTTTTCCCGCGAAAAATTTTGGATTGCACTTCCGGTGTTTCCACTTGCCCAGCCTGAGTTTCAGGCAAAATGGACTGGTAAAATCTCGTACCAAATACCCCTGGTCCCCTACACCCCTAATACTTTATCCCGCCAGATACAGCTGAAGTATCACCCATGAAACTACAGTACCCTTACACAAAAGCGACTTCGGAGGAGAAAAATCGAGTAGCGTCAAAAAATCGAGTAGCGTCAGGAAGTGAAAAAAGTATCGGGCTCAATGAAAATCTCCCTGCCCCCTCCCATCCCCCAATCAAATATCAAACCGAGGTTTCTTAATATGGACCGAGCGAGGTCCATGCTAGAAAACAGATGTCTGATATTTCACAGTACAGACCGAACAAGCGAGGTCAATAATCGGTTTATTGTATGTCTTGTATGGCTAATTTGACCCGATCCGAAATTCTATTGCAGTTTGACACTTGATAGTGTGAAAAATTATAAAGACCTGCAACATCGAACATTCCTCAAATTTTCAGCGTCACACAGCCACAGGAGTCAACACCTCATGTGTTGATCTTGTGACTGTCTCAAGGTATTAATATCACGATTGTTTGCCGAATGCTTCACTGATTTCAAAATGTCTGAAGTAGTAAGGGACCGGTCATTATTTATGGTGGGGGGTGGCACCGAAGAGAAAATGGTTGGGTAAACTAAATTTTGAGTAAGTAAAAGGTTGGGTAAATGAAAAACAAAACAACTCAAGGGTTGGGTAATAAAAAGTTATAGTCATATGTCAATACAATATGTGAATCAATCAGTCACTGTCTTGATCATTTTCCAATTTGTTAGAAGACAAATGGTGTCTCCAAAGAAAGCACGTGTGCAGACATGATACATTAGACTGCAGCAAATTTCACAAGCAGTTATCAAACTCCTGTCACAGAAATCGGGTAAAGGACATATGTGGCAACTGAATGGTAACCTTTTGTAAAGTTTAATTTTGGCCAGGGGTGGGTATTTATTTTTTACTTGATATTTGAGGTTGGGTAATCAAATTTTTGACTTTTTAATGGTTGGGTCAGCAAAATGTTTGCCACGAAAAACATTTCTCTTCGGTGCCACCCCCCACCATAAATAATGACCCGTCCCTAACCGGTGTTGTGAAACTTACATTTGAATTTTTAGCGAACAAGATTCGCAGTGGAATTGCAGAACGTTTGAAAGATGGCGACGTCACGGACGAAAAATGTCGGCGCTTGATCGTCCGAGAACTTGACGATATCAAAAGCAAGTTGGACGGTTTGGCGAGAAAGGATTTACTGAGTAGCCTTTGTTTTCTACAAGAAGGAGTGAATGGACTACCTCAGTCCCTACTTCAAGTGGATTCAAGTGAGAATACAGCAGAATCGACCGGTCAAGCGAGCTTACTTGAAGCTGCGTTATCCAGAGACACTGGTCCTGATTCTCCTATCAAAGAAGGCATTGCTCTTATAAATGCCATGACGTCATTGAAAATACGTTCAAACGACCGCTTCAAGTCTGCCATAGAATCGTTCAAACTCGCGCGTGAAAATGTTACCAAGGCATTCTGTAACGAAGCGTTGTCGATCGATGACCGAATTCAAGCGTCGCAGATCAGAATGATGGCAAGAATTTTAGAAAAATTGGAAGACCCAGAAGCAAGCGCTAGCGATTGCTTGCAGTACCTTCAACAGCTTCATGATATCGGAGCTATTCGAGAAATATTTTCCGTTCTGATTGACGGAGGAATCAAGTCAAGGTTCAATAAAACGAAGCGACTTAACAACGCCTCGTCAGTTCAAGTCATGAATCAAGTATTGTTTGAGTTCGTCAAAAAGTATACGAAACCGTCATTGGTCCCAAGGATTTCTGCCTGGCCGTCGATTTTGCTCGGTGAAAAAACTTACCATCCCGTGCTTGGAGAAGATCGCATTATTGAAAAACTTAAAGGGTCTGGTATGCAGGTAATGTCACTGGGTTCAGATTTTACATTTGGTGATAAAATTTATTATTCTGGATATTATTCTGTTGTGAACAGCAAGGGAGACATCGTTTCAGTGACGCAGGATGAACGTACTTTTAAGGTTTTTAAACGTTCAGGGGAAAGTCGTATTCTATGTGAAATTTCCGGGGGGAAGACTATTCAAAATACATGGATAGGACGGATATCGATGCTGAAGATAACCTATATGTCATCACTTCATCCCGAGAAGGCGATGCCGATGATCGATCATGGAGTTTTAAGTTGTCTGTCTTTGATGAGAATGGAAACAAAACTTGAGTGTCCATTACCTTTTCATCTAAGCTCTACAAACAGACGGTGTACATGGCAATAAATTAACAAGAACGGAAAGATCGCTATTTTAGATCGCAAGGGGAAAATCCTGTATATTGGTAACATATGTGTTGAGCTGAATTCGTTTAGAGTCGACAAAAGTCTTTCTCTCAACGA
Source organism: Paramuricea clavata (assembly GCA_902702795.2). Lineage (NCBI taxonomy): Eukaryota > Metazoa > Cnidaria > Anthozoa > Malacalcyonacea > Plexauridae > Paramuricea > Paramuricea clavata. Next base: position 19,956 of record CACRXK020005019.1, read on the forward strand.
ATTATATGTCGGGGGCTATTCATCGCATGTGAGCATAAGATTCTCAGATTTTAATGGAACAAAAATAATTGCCGCAAATGACGATACTGTTTATATCTACACAGAAGACGGGCAATTATAACGCAAAATTAAGCTACCCGAAGAACATGATTATATTCAATCGGTTGCAATAAATCATGTCACAAAACGTATTCTAGTTAAAACGCCGTCAAGTCTGCTGAGTTTCTCAGAAACTGGAGAACTGGTAGACAATTTATGTTTGGGACGGAATAGAGAATGGATTAGACTAGCTCAGCTAAAATCTCACCCAAATGGCCCAGTTGCTTTAGTTAGTTATACAGGAGCAGCTTTACTTCAACTGTAGTATAAAACCACTTACATGAATGAATGAAAATTATGTTGAAAAATGAGCTGAACTTATTACAGTCATGAACATTAAACAGATGCGTGGTAGAGCGCACTGATTATAGCTTTGCCTTTGAGTCTTATAGATAAAAATAGATCGCTTTTTAAACACAATATATTCATCAAAAGACAGCGAACAGTGAATAATTAAGTTGATGAACTAAATTGAACTTAATTAATTAATTATTTGGAGTATAGTTTTGTCTTTGTAATTTTTGTGTTTAAAAATATATCGCTAATCAAACACAATATATTAATAAAATACAGCGAGATATAAAGACATAGATGGGGCCAGGTATAACAAAATGTGATACACTATGTTTCTGGTAGTAACTTCGGATCATCATTAGGCCAAGTTGAAGCAATTAAATGTTGAACTTTTCATACACCGAACCTATTGCGAATGAGCTCAGACAACGATTGTAAAACGTATTAATAATTCATGAAGAAAATTCAAAAGCAATCAATGTTTAATGAGGTGCTATATCCACATATACAAAATTGGCTCCTGAGTCTTGATTTGCATAAACCTTTTCCCCCGATTTTCTCAGTTATAATATTTCTCTTTGAATAATTTCATAAAGCACAACTGCAGTTGAAATCCTTATATTTCACAAGCTTGATTAAAACTATTAAAACTAAAGCTATATACACTAGATTCACGTTCTGTCAATATTCCATTTTGGGCATCTCACTCGATATAACTAATTGTTGAAGGCACTAAAGGCTGATTTCTACTGTTGCGTTTTTCATACGTACGTATACGCATGCACGTAAAACTTTAAATCCGTTTAAATGTTACTTATGAAATAATCAAATAAATAAAGCAACAGAATTTAGTGTTCTGCAAGTTTTAGTATGCATTGGCCCCTTAACTTATTTGTAAAATATTTAAAAAATAGAAGGATTCAAAGTTTTACGTGCGTACGAAAAACGCAACAGTGGAAATCAGCCTAGCCTGCACGCAGGCTAAAATCAGCATTAATTGTTGAAGGGATCTATACTAAAGCCATGGGCAAACTAGGAAATATTATTGTAGTAACATTTGTGATTCTCGATGTTTCCTCAAATGTTTCCCTGTTTGCCCACCCGTGGAAACATTGTTGCGGAAACAAAATTTGCTTCCCGAGAAGCAAAAATGTTTCCTAGCGAATTCAGAAACATTTGATGTTTCCCTATGTTTCTCACTAAAGTTTCCTAGTGTTTGCCCACTCTTGGAAACATGGCGAAACATTGGTAGGAAACAATGTTTCCGCAACAATGTTTCCTAGTTTGCCCAGGGCTTAATACCTTCAACAATTAGTTCTATCGAGTAAGGCGCCCCAAATCCTGATATTTACCCATACGCCTTAAGCCCTGGGCAAACTAGGAAACATTGTTGCGGCGGAAACATTGTTTCCTATCAAAGTTTCGCCATGTTTCCCAGAGTGGGCAAACAGTAGGAAACATTAGTGAGAAACATAGGGAAACATCAAATGTTTCTGAAGTTTGTAGGAAACATTTTTGCTTCCCATGAAGGAAGCAAATTTTGTTTCCGCAACAATGTTTCCACGGGTGGGCAAACATGGAAACATTTGAGGAAACATCGAGAATCACAAATGTTTCCGCAACAATGTTTCCTAGTTTCCCCAGGGCTTTACATTGGCATCACCTTTTAGTATTTATACATGAACTTGTGGCTAGAGCTCGACAACCGTCTCTCTGTAGCTCAGTTAGTTACAGTGCTGCACCGGAATCGATGAGCCGCAGGTTCGATTCCTGTCATGCAGAGGAACAGAGGGCTGATAGTTGCATTTTTTGCAACTACTCCTGGTTAGGTGTAATAAATGTATAAACAATTCCACTCAAAATTTCCATCTACTAATCACTTTCTCATACATACATACAACCTCTCGTTTTCGGCTCGAGCTTGTATATGTCTGATACAGCACGGCCGCTCAATGGAAAGGACTTAAATGTGAAATATACAGCATACCGCCACCAGGCCAGACGTATATTTATAAGACTGTACCTAGGGCTATAGGAAATTTGGTGGATATCAACTGCCAAGTAAAGGCCCTGGGTCTGGGCTGGTTCGGCACATGATAAGAGCGACGTTTAAACTACAGTAGATCTTACATGAACATTATCATGAGTTTTTGACAGTGAAGTAGCACTTAAACTCGTTTCTCGAAACAGCACGTTGTATTATAACTGAATTAATTGAGCTACATTGCATCCCCAAATTTACTGCAATTTGGATACTAGTAGAGAAGTGCAACCACGATGAATTATTTTTCATGAAGTTCAAACAAAGGATTTATGCACAGTGAGGTACAGGTCAACATCAAGCAAAGCCCTTCTATTCTGTACCTTTGAAGTTTGCCGGGCTTCCTGACCATCATAGTCTTAACAGACTATGCAGTGAAGTGGCACCTGAACTCATTTCTCGAAACAGCACGTTATGTTAGAACTGGATTGAGCTACATTTTATCACAAATTTAATGCAATTTGGATCTGATATAAATGTTCAGATTTCACTGCCACTACCGCTATACCTCTCACAGGCTTAAAACGCATTTGATTGGTTAATCGGTATAGGTTATGAACGCATTGATTGGTTAATGTTAGCAGTAGTGGCAGTCAAAATCTGAACCTCTCCAATATTAAAATTCACGCGCCAATTCTCCTAATATTATATTAATTAACTATGATAATTTATATAGAGCTAGTCCTCTATTCTAGCACTTAAGAGTACTAACCACACATGAGGTCTTACTTGCGTGAAAAACGCAAGGTAGTTTTTACTGCGCATATCTGACGGCCATGTATATCAAGTGCCCTAAAGAGAGGCATTTACTTCCCTGGACTACATTAAATTTCAATATGTTTTCAGGGGCGTGACAGTCTCTCTTTAGGGCACTTGCTAAGAAGATGGTCATGGCGGACTGGAGAAATCCCTTACGCTAAATTTAATACGAAGTGAGACCTCTGTATGGTATATTTACTCTCTGTGATTCTGGCCAGCTTTAGCTGAGTTGGGTCCGCGAGTAAGATATTGCTTTATATGAATAAAGAAATATAATTAAAGCAGAAATGTCAATCAAAATGTATACGTCGTAGGTACAGGTATAATATGTATATATCTATATAGTGGGTCATGATTACAAGTTCGTGATAGAATATAGGTGATTAAAGATAGACTGTCAGTACGAGGTTGCATTGGCAAATGATTCTGTGATTTGAACGGTGTGTTGAATCATATGTTGTTGTCACATTGACTATCTTACGACATTGCAAGCAATATTTCAGTTGTTTGTATGATCAGGTCAGATACTTTTGATGTATTGAAATAAGTCACGGTTATTGACTCGGAGAAATTTTGTTTATTTTAGGATACAGAGTAGACGGAAACACTGCGACAGTAATCCAGTTTATAAGGAAATTATAATGAAGTTACAACATAAGTAACTCTCATCAACAACATTTTAGTAGCGTTAAATAATAAATATCGTTTGACTTTTGTATTACACATGCTGACTTATTTCAATGCATTAAAAACATCCCATTATGTGGCAGTTTACCTCCCACATGCATAATGATTTATCAGAGAATGTTACATAACTGTCTGTCGATCAAATAAAAAGGGTGAATTGCGCAGATCATATAAATGTGTGTCGTTTCCTCCAAAATAAACTTTTCGATTCTGAACTGAGAATTACATTTGAGAACAAGTAAGATACTCAAACTTTTCTTGCAAGGCTGGCTGTTATGGTTATGTCACGTGGTCTTAATTGCGTGCCAAACATTGTTGCAGTCTTAAAACAAGGCAAAGAAACTAATGTCTATTAGACTATAAGACAAGTTATTTTATAATACTGAAATATCTTCTAAATAAGATTATAAAACACAGTATATTCATATCAACAATCCAAATTGTATTATCAGCCCAACATTGACTTAGTGCTGGGTTTTTAGTTTGAATATGAGACGATAATAAAATATTCGTATTTGAATGAAAATCGATGTCATACAGGGTCATGCATGCCTGTGTTGATCTAGCCTGCGTAGCAGGCGTTTAGTGCGTGCGGGAGAAGAAATGGCGTCGTTTGAGGAAACGCCTGCCCAAATGGCTGGCATGTTGTAAAAGACGGACTGGACTGGACTGGACTGGACCGGACTGGACTGGACTGGACCGGGAAAACGCGGACTGAGTCCGTGTTTTACAAATCGCGGACTGAATTTGTAAAACACGGACTGGACTGGACTGGACCGGGAAAACACGGACTGCGTCCGTGTTTTACAAATCGCGGACTAAGATTTGTAAAACGCGGACTGAGTCCGTGTTTTACAAATCGCGGGTTGCAATTTGTAAAAGGCGGACTCATTTCCTGACAAACATCGAAGTGACTCAGTCGTAAAGATTTTGGCGGGAATTTGCACTCAGTCGTGAGAGTTTTGGCGGGAATTGCGGATAATAGGTCGGTCAAGGAATAATCATATCCTGGACCTAAGGTTGGTAGAAATTACTATTATTTATTTATTGTTTTGAATAAACTGATGAACAGCGTTCAATCTTAGGAGCACGCTCTATCGTGTGGGACTTTGTGCCACTATTGTCGAGGAAACTCGTGCGTATAATATCAAATGTGGCCGTTTCATGTAAATATAGTTGTATGCCGACTGCATAGATATAGCTAGGGGCGATAACCCCCCCCCCCCAATACGAATCATGTGGATTGGCAGGGCAATCAAAGATTTTAAATGATAGAATGTAGAGTTAAGTAATTTACAGGGCTTTCAGAGGGAATTTACAGAATTTATATTCGGGTCCAAAAATAAGGGTTTAAGCCATGTTTTAACAGGAATTGGCAGACACCCCCCGAATTAAAAGGGGCTAGTTTCGCCCCTGGGTCAGTATAGCTCTTATAGCAGATACCATTTAGTATTATTCATAATTAGCCTTAAACTGATAGAGTTAATTTGTTTATTTTGTGTTCGTGGCGAAGAGAGTGTATTACACCCGTTTTCAAAATTACGCGACCAAGGTCGAAAATCTCTGGTCGAAAATGCTAGAGTTGACATGTCAGTTTTATGTCATTCGGTCACGAAGTTTAAACTTTGAGTTTTCCCGTTCCTTGTCGATGTATATGCTTATTATGCTTTATATAAATAGGCTTACAATGATTTTCAAGATATTTTAGTGCGAATTATTGCAAAATTTAAGCACAAACAAAATCATATAAACATCACCGTTATAGTCTACCGCGCGTATTTTAACTGACAGCTAAATTCCAGGATAAATTGTTAGTTTTCAAACTTTAAAAGTTATTCACGACATATATATTTCTGTTGTGATGGTTTGTATTGTGCTTTAGTTTGTATATCTAAGTTATCTAACTCAGCGGCGGCGGAACAGATTTACAGCCTGGGGGGGCTAAATTTTTTTCCGTGACCCCCCCCGTCGCCAAAAAAATTTCGGTCAGTGTACCATTTTGGGGGTACAAAAATTTTTCCGGACATACACAAGAAAAGGGATGAAAAAATTTTTTCCGCACACATAACAAAACATTTTTCCGTAAATACACAATTTTTGAACAAAATACGGCAAATTTTTCCCCTTATACATAAATTTTCAAAAATTAACCTAAATTTTTCCTTAATTATCAAAGTTTTCCAGAAAAAACTAAATTTTCTGGGGGGGCTAAGCCCCCCCACTTTTACTTCTGGGGGGCTTTAGCCCCCCTAGCCCCCCCTGTTCCGCCGCCCCTGAATTCTAACTCATTTTTGTTCAGTTTTGGTATTAAATACGGTTTAAAATGTCTTTTGACAGTTTGTTTACGTTTGCTATTTTTAGCAGTTTTCGTGACATAAAACTGACATTTGAAGGGGAAAGTACAAAACATGGACCCCCAGTCCATGGACCCCTTGTCTGGACCGGGTCCATGGACCCCTCTATGGACCGGGTCCATGGACCCCCTCCATGGACCGGGTCCACGGATGCGCGATTTTTCAATGACCCCATCTATATATGAATGAATGTTAACAGGAATTTTGAATACACCTGAAAATAAATAAGATAATAAATAAGAAAATAAATAAGAGAAAACAAATTTACTTGCAAGGTCAAAATGTTCTATGCAGTAATTTGTTCCAAATAACACTTATACATCCAGCTGGCTAGTGCACAGCTCACAAAAATGTATTAATCGAAGCAAATCAAATTGCTGATTATGAACAGTGCCTTTAGTAGACCACTTTCATAAAGAGACAAATTGAAACACTTTTTTGTATATTGAAGCAAGAAGGCTAATTAAGATGCACAATCAATGAAAGTGGTTTATTATTTCAACACTTTGCTGGCAGTGGTTTCTTTAATTTCATAGGCTGTGATCATTGACCGGCTTTGCAAGTCAGTATAACACTATTATTATTCACATGGTGCATTGATTTGTCATGATATGTCGTTAGCAAGCCTCGCTTTAGTATGAAGAAAACGCTGGAACAAAAGTATGCATTAAAACCACTAAAATGTTTTTAAAAATTGAAAACTCGAATCATGTTTAACAGTAATATTGAAATTTGGAAAAATGCGGCACATGGAGGGGGTCCATGGACCCAGTCCATAGAGGGGGTCCATGGACCCAGTCCAGACAAGGGGTCCATGCACCGGGGGTCCATGTTTTGTACTTTCCCATTTGAAGTAAGAGTACTTTTCAGGGAGGTCGCGTAATTTTGAAAACGAGTGTATATATAAATTTGCGAGAAATATGCGAATTGAACACTATAATCGAATAGCGATTTTTAGAAACTTCCTCGTACGACAACAATAAAAGTTGAGAAATTTAAATTTATTGTAATTTATATGCACAACACTACCTTTGATGTTTTGATGGCCTGCGAGAGTTTCCCCGTTTAATAAAACAAATATTTGAAAGGTAAATTCGATTAGAGTATTCATTTCATATTTCTCGCAAATTTGTAGACACCTTTATTTAATACGTCCTCTTCCCCACGAACACAAAATAAACGAATTAACTCTATTTTCGTCTAATTATGATTAACACTAAATGGTATATCTGCTATAATAAGAGCTATACCTATACAGGCATACAACTATTTACATGAAACGGCCACATTTGGAGCATGAGTTTCCTCGACAATAGTGGCACAAAGTCCCACATGACTAAGCGTGTTCCTAAGATTGAACGCTGTTTATTCAAAACAATAAATAAATAATAGTAATTTCTACCAACCTTAGGTCCAGGATATGATTATTCCTTGACCGACCTATTATCCGCAATTCCCGCCAAAACTCTCACGACTGAGTGCAATTCCCGCCAAACCCTTTACGACTGAGTCACATCGATGTTTGTCAGGAAATGAGTCCGCCTTTTACAAATTGCAGCCCGCGGTTTGTAAAACACGGACTCAGTCCGCGTTTTACAATCTTAGTTCGTGATTTGTAAAACACGGACTCAGTCCGTGTTTTCTCGGTCCAGTCCAGTCCAGTCCGTGTTTTACAAATTCAGTCCGCGATTTGTAAAACACGGACTCAGTCCGCGTTTTCCCGGTCCAGTCCAGTCCAGTCCGGTCCAGTCCAGTCCAGTCCAGTCCGTCTTTTACAACATGCCCAAATGGCTATGACAAATTAGTTTTCGCCCATTAAGGATGATTGACGTTTTGTAATTAGCACCGTCACCCACTATCCAATCATAGTCGAGATTTATATTTAGCTTCATGCATGCCGTTTGCTCGGCAACAAGGGAGATTTGCAGAGATTTTATGTACTATTTAAAACATGAGCAGCAGTGCTTTACCAGAAATAAAGATGGTCTGATAAAACACGCACTGCGAATGTTTTAATTCTAGTAAGTTCATTGGCGAAGTAACTTTCAAAAAATTCGTTGTGTATGTCGAGAAAATCAAAGTTAAAGTTTATGTAAACAAGGAAATCTCTATCACATATGTATAAAGATACGACACGTGTATGATTTTTACGATATAAACAGTTGAGCGGCATGTACTAAAACCCGAAACAACCGGAACGGAACAACTGGAACGAAACCACCGGAACGACCAGAACAAGAATAGGAAAAGACCGGAACCACCGAAACCAAAATCGAACAAGACCGGGACAAATCGGAATTCCATTCCTTGACCTCCCCTCCCTTTATAATATTACTAAGCACTTGTTACCACGTGACTTGTATTTCCCGTGCGATTTTAAGAATTTACATTATCGTTACGGCAAGCGTGGAAGACATGGAAAAGCTAAACGAAACAAAGCTATTTTCTTTTCAAATTTGCATGAAAACAGTACAATTTGTTTATTAATTTCAATCAGGTGAAAACTAGGACGTATAATTGTAAGCGAGATGTGTACAGTGTCCTTTTCTCATGCTCACTAAAATCCGTGAAGTAGTAGCCAATTTTAGATGTTTTATTTAGATGTACTGTCTGTATGAGCCGGACTAAGTACGGTAACTATCGTTCCGGTCGTGTTTTACTACTTTGTTCCGATCATGTTTGATTTTGGTTTCGGTGGTTTAGGTCATTTCCGATTCTTGTTCCGGTCGTTCCGGTGCCGGTGGTTCCGTTCCGGTTGTTTCGGGTTTTAGTACATGCCCAGTTGAGCGTGTTTTGAAATGTTAATATTATTACCTCCGCCAGGAGGTTATGTAATCATCTGGGTTTGTATGTGTGTGTGTGTGTGTGTATGTGTGTGTGTATGTGTGTGTGTGTGTATGTGTGTGTGTGTGTGTGTGTATGTGTGTGTGTTTGTCTGTGAGCACGATAACTCAAGAAATACCAAACATATCCGTACGAAATTTTTTTCAATGCATTTCCCATCGGCTAAGGAAGAACTGATTAAAATTTGGTTGAATTTGGTTAAAAATTGAACGAGAAATGAACAAAATTTTGTCTTGCTTTTCCCGGTCAATTAACAAAATATATTACTGAATGCGTAATTAGGACGTGTATAATTTATGCACTCAGTGCTAAGACAGTAATGAGATGATAAACCCCATTAAGCTTCGGCCTTCATTATCTATTGTCTTAGTTGCATTTCACGCGACCGAAATTCAATGTCTAAAACAAGGCTTACGGAGTTACGCATTATTACGTTCAGCAAAGTGCCAGTCCATTCAAATTCTAACAACATTAGATTACTTCA
>CACRXK020005020.1:0-29516 GCA_902702795.2 Paramuricea clavata
TGTTCAGTCTTTCTCAAGAATTATTCGTAGCCTAGGAGTCAGACAAGCCCAGGACACAATAAAGCATGCAAGCTTTTAGTATTCATCTTTATATGAATACTATATTAATTTACAGTAAAAAGTCAACAAGGATACAAAATACATGACACTTTTATCTCTACATTGCCGCAATTCCGAAGCGTTGCGTTGCTCGGTTTTACAAACTGGAAGTGTAGTTTATGGAAGCTTGTCAATCACTTCATTTGAATCAGTTATCAACCAATCAGAGCTCTGCGTCCAAATATTGGACGCATGCACGTAAATGTTATAGGTTTCCTTGCAGGCTCTCTTTCACCCAGAGAGCCTGCTCGCAGGCTAATTTCTTGATTGATTTGTGAACTCACGAGAAAATACTAAGAATGCTTTAAACATGTCGAGGTTGTTATACAGTCATAGTTTCAAATATACTGTACTGTAACAAGCAAATTTATTGTACTGTGCTATAGCAACTACGGTGGCCAAGTGGTTAGCGCACTTGCCTTTCACCTCTGAGGCTGCAGGTTCGAATCTCACTAAGTACTTTCTCAGTGCGACTCGAACCCAGTCCCCATGTGAAAAGAGTAAAAGTCAACGCTCTGCCGAACGCCGTGGGTTTTCCCCGGGTACTCCGGTTTCCTCCCACAGGGAAAAGTTGACAGGGTGGGTTAGGTAAAAAGGGCCCACAGTAATTGGCATATGCTGTTGTGGTGACCCTGTCCTAGTTGGCGAAGCTAATAAAAAAAAACTGTATACAGTCACGCATGCGTAATAAAATGCCGATACAAACTTCACAAACAAAAGACAATGTAAAACGTAGCCTGCGAACAGGCTCTCAAGCTGAATTGAGAGCCTGCATTGATGACGAATGAATTTGAATATCTGCCCCGTAACGTTCGTTTTTCCAAATATGGAATGCCTATCCTTATATGGTGTTGTTTACAACTTTCGTGCAAACTAAATTTAGACCGTGCAAACTAAATTTAGACCGTACAGTTTATACTGTTTTTCGAAATATAAGATATTCAAGCAAAAGTTCAAATATTTTAAATACTGTTTTCTCAAATCAGATCATTTCGTGCTTTGATGGCCAAAACCAATTTGATCATTTAATGTGTTTTTTATGCATTTAAGTGCTGCAGTTGACATATATAGAGCTCAGCGGAAAGATATAAATTATAGCATCTGACCAATGAGAATTTCGCGTCACGATTTGAGACGCAGATATTCGAATTCATTAGTCATCGATGCAGGCTCTCAATTCAGCTTGAGAGCCTGTTCGCAGGCTATGTAAAACGTAACAGAACGGCGAACGTGCAGATTCTGACATCTCAAATAATGGTAATGTGGGACAGTAGCGTTGCAGACTGCAGAGGAGAGTGAGTAGTGAGGCCCCCTCATGCACCACCCCATGGAAAACCTGCACCCTTCCTTGCAGATGAGGCTAGTTCAGCCCCTGGACTGCACGTTTGGATGCAATTGTAAAAGTGCCGGGTAAAAGTCAGTTTTCGATATTTTAAAATGTTATATACATGTATATATAATTCTTAATTTCAGGACCCGAAGTACGCTGTCGAATGTCCTCTTGGGACAATACTGCGTGTCGAGAAGGTTGGTGGATCTACAAGCCGTGGAGAAAATGCGTATGGCTTGGAAATATTTTGCAAGGTACTGAACGATCTTTCGGTATGGTTTTTGCACTGACCTGAAACTAGGGTTGGATTGAGAGTATCTGATTGAGAGTATCTGTAAAATTATTTACAAATCAAATTGTTACTGTAGGTGTTGAAATCATCTTTATTATCAAGCAAATGGTTTTCCCTATATGTACTGTAACTTAAAAGATATACATAGCTTCACAGTTCACACCCTCTCTGCGAATGAGTTTTAGATACTTTTACTGTCGATGTAATGGAAGTGTTGATAAAATATTGCACCAATTCCTTTCCTCAAGTTGATCAATTCATTTGATAGAAAATTGATCAACTTCCTGTTACTTTTAGATGAACCAATTAGATTTCGTTTCAGAACCAATTGACCAATAGGAAACGCACAGGAAGTAAAAAGAAATTTGAATTCGTATGAATTGATCAACTTGAGGAAATGAATTCATGCAATATTTTATCAACACTTCCATTGCATCGACAGTAAGGGGTTGATAATGATCTTGAAGCGGCTATTGGGCTCTTGCAAGTGACGTCACAATACGTATTTGGTGACTTCCGCCATTCCGAGTGGCAAATTAAAATAGTTAATGAAAAGCGAACATGTCATCAAATAAAGACTATGTCACTGTCTACAGCTGTTCCTTTTCTTGAGCACTTTGAAGAGTTATAAATCTTGTACAGGTATCTCGCAAGGCAGGTGAACATGAAATTTATAAGTATAGCTTTGTTTAGTACATACATGCCGCGTAATCACTGCATACGCTGAGAAAATGCCTACATACTCTCGCCAGAATGTCAGACTCGCGCTCTACCAAATGAGCTGCACTAACAGATCTTAATTAATATTTAAATTAGCATTCGGAGGTAAACCTGGTCGTGTTATACAACTCATAGAGTTGCAGGCGTCGAATTTAGCGGCGGCCATTGGCCGTCGATGCCCAGCTCACTGGCGACTAATATGAACACTTTATTGTTACTTATATACACTTGTCATTACGTACTATACTAAATTTTCGGTATGTTATACATATATTTTTTAAAATGTTTATGTTACATCAGTATGCAGTATGGTTCTTAACATGCAGTAACAATTCAATGAAAGTTTCAAGCTGACCTTTTTGCCCTGAAAAACGTATAGTAATGTCCAGCGATGTATACATGCATGGTGCTAATTATATATTATAGGATATGAGAAACCTTCGATTCGCACACAAACAGGAAAATCATTCCCGAAGAATTGTATATGAGAAACTTTTGGTAAGTTCAAATATTTCTTCTGATACATGGAACGACTTTGTTTAAACTTCCAAAAAGATCATAGTTTGTTTATAAGTAATCATTAAAAAATTCATTAATAATTCACGAGGAAAATATACCAAAGAAATGAATGTTTAATCAATGTTTGTAAATCGGATAAAGATTTGTCGTGATTTACATAAACTTCAGCTTTGATTTTCTCGGCTTAGACCATGTTTATTTTTAAAATTACTTCGCCAATGAACTCATCCGATGGGTCATTTTTTAAGTACGATAAAACATTCGCATCCGATCGGCTTTGATCGGCTGCTCATGTTTTATCTAGCACAAACAAAGAAGTGGAAGTGATTATAATATTTTTCAGGTACTTATTCACGCAAATATAAGGGGCAAGTTTTTGTATAGTAATACATGTATCTACACTTCATCCCAATGTTGAACGTATCATAATAATGATTACTGTACCTACTTACAGTTGATACATCATACATGGCTGCAAAAACAAGAAATTTAATACTACAGGAGGCAAACCCGAATGCAGTATTTAATTTCGAGTTTCTTGTTCGTGAACTCGTGCATGCATATACAGTAAATTCCGACAACACACGAAATAGTGTGTTAAACGTTTAAATATTTATTTTGAGTAAATGCTTAGCAAGTAAACACTTGCGAGTTGCGAAAAAAGTTCAGTGCCATTTATTCAGACAAAATATCCAAGGTATAAAACAATGCCAACTCGTGGTATTATATTTGGAGTTGTATTTTTTCGACTTCGCCCCTCTTTCACCGCTTTGCTCAAAGACGTTCAGTGACAAACACAAACTTACTATATAAAGCACGGAAAAGCCCTGGGCATTTGCTCTTTTTGTGTTTTAGTATAGATTCGACGATATTCTCCTCGATAACCTCGGTACTGAACTCACGAAACTCTTCACTTTCCGCCATCTTTGATTGAGTAGTTGCCGTGAAATTATTTAATTCATCGGCACACTAATTGTCGCATTAATGACCGTTGTTGTTATATAAAAGCAAATCACTTTGTACAAATCGAGCAATTAGAACGGTACAATGTACAGTTCAAAGTGTGTAATTAGTTTAATCTCCTCAGTGCCACTGGCTATAACTCTTCATAGTTTATAATGAAAACATCTAAATCTATTTTGAGAATCCTGTTCACTGTGATACTGCCAACTACAGCTACTATCATCTGAACTGTATGAAGCCATATTAATGTGCTTTATGTTTTATTTTCTTTTTAGCAAATGGCATTCCCATTACCAAATATAAAGGTAGGGTACATGATTAAGTTTCGCGTTTGTCGTCAGTAACTACAGTACCTACCTAATGTGAACACGTTACGTGTTTTTGATTGGTTTTCTGGAACAAAAATCGTCAGTATTTTTTACTCGTTCAGTCGTTCTTCGGAAATATGATTCAAATAACTTATTATAGTGTATTTGTTTTATTATCATAATCAACCGATTAGAAATTCTATTGTAAAGATATGGCCAGAGCGACCCGAATTTGAAAAAGAAACTAAACAAGACCTGCATCTTAAGACTGAAAAAACTGATTAGGAGTATGGAGATGTCATTTCAATAATCAATGCCTTACAGTTGTTTCCATTGATATTCCTCTAAATTAACTTAATTAACAACTCAGAGTACAACTGATCCAATCCTTATTTTCGGACTCGAAATATGTCATTACATGCAGTAAGAACTCGGCTCTAATAGTCACAGATTCTATGTTTTCTTATTAATGTCAACACGTCAGTTATCGACGTTATTAGTCATGACCACTCTGGTTGCATCGACTTATGAATTGCGATTGTTTTCAAAACTCGTGACGAGTCGTAACGGCTACTGTACGTGAATTGAAATTGATGTCATAACTGGTGACGAGTGTTAACGACTTGTGATTTCACAATTGGTGATGAATGTTGTTGACTCGTTTGAATTCCTATTGACTTCACAACTCGTGACGACAGTTAACGACTCGTGAATTATGATAGATTTCACAACTCGTGACGATAGTTAACGACTCGTGAATTTTGATAGATTTCACGACTCGTGACGACAGTTAACGACTTGTGAATTGTGATTGACGAGTTGTCAGCTCTCGTAACGACCGTACTATTGGGTATGTATGAAATTTCAAATTGTACATGTGGACTGTACACGTTTTTAGGAGTTCTTTTGCTTCAAATTACAAGAGAAATTCCGTGATAATGGCTGGGACGTCTACGATGCAATACGAGATTTGCAACGACAGGTAATGCGAATGTTTTAAAACGTTCACGATGGAAAGTTTAAGCAGAGAATTTGATGTTGTGGGAACGCCTTTCGTTGGGAGAGTTCGTATAGAGAATGTGGATAATAGTGCTGCACATAATTAGCAAAAGACAAAAGAAAGTGCTCTGATATTAACTTGGCATTTACTATAGACCCTTTGCACTGACGTCACAAATCCTTAGAGTGTCCTCCAGATGCTCCCTAACAATATATGTTCGGGTACAACAACCACATACAGCCCAAAAATGAACCATTTTAATACAAAATTATTATAAACTTTTGCAAAATTTGCTTTGTTTACAAAAGTTATATTATGCATAGATTGCTAATTTGTCCTCCAGATGCATCGTCGCCGGCGCTGTGACGTCATGTGCAAAGGGTCTACACCAGTGAAATGAATATAACTGGAAAACTACCTTCAGCCGGAAATTTGAAGCCAAATTTGAAGGCCAGTCTCAGTTTTTTCACGCATGCGAAGAGCGCAGTCAATTAAGTAAGTACTAAGCACCTGTAAGTAAGTGAGCTGTGCTAATCATCCTTACTTGCAGCTGAGAGCTAAGCTGAATTACGAGGGACGCAGCTCAACCTGATCGAGTCGAAGGCTTTCTAAGGACGCCTATGGCAGCCACCTTATGACTCGTGTCTGATCACGGAGCACAGCTACGGTGGAAGGGTCAGTTAGGGGGATAAATGTCAACATACCCTGTGGGAGGAAAGCGGAGTACCCGGAGAAAACCCACGACTTTCGGTATTATCTCATACCTAGCATATTAGCGGCTTTCCTATTGGCTACGAGGAGGTGCGTTCAATCTCTCGAACCCACCTGCTGACGTATGTTTAGGACTTAGGAGGGGGGTTCGAGGTCGATGTTTCGGCGGCGGCCATCATGAAGCGATTTGAACAAATTTCAGACGAAGATTTAAAGAAAAAATAAATTAACTGTTTTATTCTGTATTCATAGTGGAAGAGAAGAAAGATGGCCGCCGAAATTTGTTCGGCTCGGGCAGGTTTATAAGTCTTGGCAATGTTTCCGCGGAATGTGTGCATTTTCTCTTTTCAAGAATAAGGGCATATTGTAGAGAATTTTTTAGCTTCAATTTAAGCCTAAGTTTGTTTGTTTGCGTAATATGTTGGCGGCTAAAATGTTCGTTATCCAAACAGGAAACTCGGTATATCCTAAAATTCTTCAGTACTTTTTACCGAAATGGCATGTGATAAATCATAAAAACCAAACATACTTGCAGGTTCGGTGAGTCCGGGATTGGACGCACCTTGGGTGGCTGGAAGTTTCCCGAACCCACCTCGGTGAGTTCGGGAGACTTCCAGCCACCCTCCGTGCGTCCAATCCCGGACTCACCTCCCTGCAAGTATGTTTCTTATAGAGCGTTGACTGACTCTTCACATAAGTGTCATGCATGAGTCCGTAGCGAGAAAGGCGCGTGCTCTAACGATTGCGCTACCGTCATCCGTCAACATGAATATGTATTCTGAAAATCGGCTTAAAATTTACAAAGAAAGCTTTTTAACAGCGCTTAAACATTCTTTATTCGGGTAAAACTTACTAGTAGACTTTACTTTTAGGTTTGAAGGTAGCGTACCAGTTCTATTCATTTCAATGTGCTACAGGTATACAAACCTACGACAATGGGATTGTGCATGGCGTTTGTCTAAATCTAATATATATTTTTTTGTTTTATTTAACGCGCGTTCTTAGGGTTTACCAACAGACTGTTGGAGAATATCGAAAATAAACGACAAGTACGCGCTTTGCGATACATACCCACCTTTAGTAAGTATACATATGTGTTGATCTGCCTTATAGAATAGCCCGACCCAGTATTCAACCTATGCCGTAAATGATCTAATAAACGTCTAGTGCGTTCATTAAATATTTGTACTACCAACCTTGTTCAGCACTGTATTAGTGCGAATTTCCGTGGATATACTACTTTCATTTTGTTGCTTACTCTGCAAGCAACAAATTGCAAAATAAATACAGAGTGGTCCGAAAAAATGCAGTAGTTATGTCCCAGATTTTTGTACAGCTAGCTATTAATAGTGAGAATAAAAAAATGTTATCTATAAGAGATGAAATTTGACAACAGGAGTCAGGACTACTAAAATTAGTCTAGACGAACCAATGTTATGGCTGTTATTGTAAAAAAGTAAAATAACAATATGCAAATTCGGTAAATGCATGCATGAATTAAGCATGCGTGATATAGGCATTGGTGCAGCCAAAAAATGAAAGTTTTAGCAGCTATTTAAGGGACTTAAAATTGAGTAAATTCTCTGATATTTGGACCATTGATAAAACACATAACAAATTTCTTGCCCATGAACTCAAAATGGTTTTTAAGGTTTTTAAACTTTTAAATTTCGCGCGCAAGCTATTTTTAATGCTGCTAAAAAGAACCCCCTCCCCCCTTCTCTGGAAAATTTATCTTTTCGAACTTTTTTGTTTATTGTGCATTATATAAGTACCCAAACAATCTATCAAAAATTTCATAAAATGAACGGATTTGTGAAATTAGGAGCCGATTCAAAATTGTCTACTTTTTTTATACACCCTGTATGGTGTCAAAATTCATCTTTCAGTTTCAGGTTAAATTTTCGATGCCCACTTACAGTATAATGACTGTATAGCTGTGTAATTCTTCCAGGACAGCCTGACACTTTTGAATAGGATGCAAATGTAAACAAAGCCGACACTTGCGAATGGACAGTACCATTATATGCACATCTTTAAAATAATGTAACTAAAAATAAAATTATAGTGTAGAAACGTCGCACCAGAGGTGTAACTTAACTCTTGCCCGCTTGCCCGGGGCAAGTGAATATCATGACGGGCAAGTAAACGTTTTATCTTGCTTGCCTGATTGGACAAGTTGCCTTGCCACAAAATGCCGGACATTTTTAAGTTTATGTTTTCATTATCGGATAAATTGTTTATACTGTAGTGCATGTACTTGATTCCAAATTTTTTTGCGGGCCAAAGCTAGATCTGAGGCAATATAACATAGCCATATAGAGAGCAGTGAGAGAACGGGTCGACATGTTGTCCTAACTAGGTACCCCAGTGGCCATTGTCTAATGGCAAGTGAATTTTATCCAGGGCAACTAATTTTCGTGCCCTGAGGGCAAGTGGTCAAAAAAAGTATAGTTACACCACTGCTCGCACTATATCCTAATTGGGATATCTGAGTTTGGCATTTGCAGTGTATGCATGAGGTCGTTGGTTTATCGACGTTGTTGGAATATATATTAACATCTATAGGTAGGAGTTCCTACAGATGTCACGGACGAGGATTTGAAGCTAGTTGCACCCTTTAGGAGCAGGTCAAGAATCCCGGTAGGTTTTTCACAATTTCATCATTGAGGTGTATATTTTTGAAAGGTCGTCGTCGTTAGACGCTCAAGTACATCCAGTATATGCACTGATGTACAGTATTTTTATATTATATTATAGAGACGCGTTATGCGTCATTGGTGTCATATTGAGTGCTCTATTTCCGTAGAATAAACAATATTTATAAAAGCAAAATGATGAAATTGTGTCCAGGTTTATTGTATCAAGGTAGTTGCACTCCCGTACATAGATTGGAATGGTTTATCAACTTTCCTTCGATGACATCACTATTGAGCCACTTGGCCAACATCTGCAGATCTACCTCATCTACATGTGCTGACTGCAGTTTTACAGTATTTCTTTTGATTTGATAATATTCGTGTTATCTTTTTTTCTATTTCTTTTCGGCTGACCCCAAATATTTTCTAGGAATAATGGTCCCGTGCATGGCCCTCTACTTTTTCACCCCCCTAACTGCATGTGTACAGAATAAAGTAAAAAATTATTCAACTTTGAAAATCCTTCAAATTTTCCACCAGTGAAATCCGCGTGGGTTTCCCAACATGCTATTGCCATAGAATAAAGATCCATATAGAAGGGCCACTTACGTCGGAAGCTTTGAAGTTTCTGTCCTCGCGCATGTCGCATTACGCATGTTGGCCGCCATCTTCCTAGCCAGTCAATGACATTTTCTGGCCAATAAACACGCTGTACTGGCTGGCTGCTCCGCCTTCTGGCCAGTAAACTGCATATTTTTGCATAAAAAAACGAGGACACGTTGCACCGCTGAGTGGCCCTTCTGTTACTGATCTTTATTCTGTGCTATTGCCTAATACACCCTTTCGATAATTACGTCACAACTACACTGTGTTCAACTTAGGACCACCTTAAATGGAATGGATTTCAAGTTTGCTTCTCACGGGCGATGGGGAGAGAAGCAGAACATCATCCTTCAACACAATCATAAAAAAGAATTTTGGATTTTGACCAATAAATGTGGAAATAAGCTTTAACACGAAAACGAGGCTCCCGCGCTGCCCCTAGAGCCTCACTTTCGTGTTAAATCTTATTTGTATATTTATTGGTCAAAATCCATAGGCCATAGGTAACATGCTGTATTCAAATGAAAGAAAAAAACTATACAAACTTTGGATGAAATCAACCTTAATTGCTGTTATCATGTAGGTTCTTTCTTGGCTACATCCTGTCAATAATGCGTCAATTACGCGCTGTAGTCAACCCATGTGTGGAGTAAGGGGTACGAGAAATAAAGACGATGAGAAATATTTACAGGTTAGACTATATCAGTGGCGAAGCCAGCCCGACAATTTGGTCATGCCATGCAAATATTTCCGTGTTCATAGACCGTAAAAACAATCAATTTGTAAAGAAATGAATAATAATAATGGTTTATAAATTGCATAGCATGACCAAATTGTCGGGCTGGCTTCGCCACTGGCTATATAGAATTAACGTATTTCCCACATTTTGAAAAAGGTATTTTTCGCGAAATTTACACACGCGCAATTAAACACCCTAGTCAAAAATTTGAATCATAAAATTCATGATAACAACATGCACAGCTCATATATCAACATAAATTACAAATTATTTAATAATATTCTTAGTATTAAGCTACAGTTTGCATTTGTCGTGTTATCGGCAATAGAGATGAGTAAAGAGATTGCCGACTACCGTACAGACAGTATATACAGTAACCTTATGTTGACTTGTTTTGAAAGTTGTAGTTCAGATTTCTATAGAAAATCAAATGTTGTTCAGAAACCTTCGCGAAATTTAATGCCCGTTTTCTATTTTCGCCTACCGAAATCACGAAAATAAAGTTTCGTGAAATATTGCCTCAACAAGTGAAGTACGAATAAGGTAATAAACGGACATCCTGCCGAAGTCATCACTCTAATAACGGCTCCTCCCCTTCTGAAGTCATAATTCTAATAACCCCCCACCTCTTACTGAAAACGGTTTATTAGGATAAATATGACACGCCAGATTCCGAATTGTTTTACAAGTGTATAATGTTCGTGATCTCGTATCGATATTAAACACTTTAATTATACCAATAGATATGAAACAACTTTTATACGCAGTATAGAACGTATTAGGGGCCATTCACAAAGGATGTCCAGCCAAATGATGCATTTTCAGACCCACTCCCCCCTTGTCCGGCATTGTCCGAATTAGAGAACCCCCCGGACATCCGCCATGTCTCGCAAAAACTCACGCAACCTTGTATATGTCAAGAGTAAAAAACTTTTCTTACTTTTTGTAGCACTTTTTTTATAACTAAATGTGAATACAAAAAGAGTTATAAATGCAGAAAGCTATTATTTCACGACACTGTTGAATTTATCATTGAAGGAAAGAATTAGATAATATTATGAAGTGTCCAAAATGCCAATTTCACAATGGGACGGAGAGTTCAAAATAGAGGCAAAAAGAAATTTGTTTTTGAACTTTTTTAAAATTCGGACATCCAGATTGCTAAAAAAAAACCCTCCCCTCCTATGTCCGAGTTTGTCCTGATTTTCCAACCCCCGGCTTGGACATCCTTTGTGAATGGCCCGTTAGAATTACTCCATGGTCTTTTGCCTCTTGCTTCTAAAGTACTCTAATTTCTAGCCCCACGTGACATATATTCAATTACTAATGTCAGTAATGTCAACATTGCAACAAGCTATAGAGATCTAGGGAGAGGGGTAATGTCAGTGACAGTGCACGTACGTGTACATGCATTAACGTTGAAAATGATTTATTTTTTCCAGAATATCCTGGAGGCAAATCCACAGTGTCATAAACTCTTTATTATGGATGCAAGGCCAAAAATCAACGCCGTGGCCAACCAGGTAATTTGTGTTGTGAGAATAGTTTTGATCTACTTTGTTTTGCGCGTAAGCTCTTTTACGCATTCTTTCATTCATGACAGAACGTGCGCTTCGAATAACTGTCTTGTTTGTTTGTTTCAGGCTAAGGGAGGCGGTTATGAAAGTGACGAATTTTATCAAAATACAGAATTGATCTTTTTAGATATCGCAAATATTCATGTTATGAGAGAGAGGTATCGAGGACGTTTCATGTTTATGAGGTTATTCAGTCTCTGGCGATCACAGTCATAAGTGGAGACCTCCGACGATGGCTGGGGCAGACCGTTAAAAGAAACTAAGCGAGATTTCAAAATGTTCGAATATTTACGCAGACCAGGGTTCGTACAAAACTTGAATGTCCTAGAATTTGAAAACAAAAAATCAAGGCCTTGAATGTCCTTGAATTTGTAAAGAAGTACTTGAATGTCCTTGAATTCTTCTTGAATTCTTCTTTAGTTTTTGGATATTTTCTGAAATTGTTTGACATTCAAAACGGACATTTTGTTGAACTGATTTTGCATGTTCATATCTGACCTCATTATAAAGTTACGTTTTGAACAATTCAACGTCATATTTTGCTGATTTCTAACGCCTTCTCTTCAGTATTTAGTCCTTGTATTTGCCGATACATGGCCTTGAATGTCCTTGAAAAGTCCTTGAATTTTACTCTTCCTGACATGTACGAACCCTGGCAGACTTGCATGTTCACAAATTATTCTCAAGTTTGGTATAATACAATATTTTATTATATTTTTTCTCAGGCGCGTATGAAAAGCGTTGTAAACTTCCAAAGTATAATAACTAATATTCTAAACTAAAAGGCTAATAACTACAAAATTTTTGTGACATCTCACTCGAATGAATAATATGGGTATTGTAGATGGAAATTGTCGAGTAGAAATTTATATACTGTACATTTATCAGACCTAACCAGGAACAGAAGCGAAAAATGCAAGGAATTGAACCTGCGGCCCTGTGATTCCGTTGCAGCGCTCTAACCAATTGAGCTACAGAGGCCAGTTGCCGAGCTTGAAGGCTAATTATTCCGAACTCTTCCTTTTAGTTTGCGCAAGCTTAAAGATATTTGTTTTCCATCAATTGATGATGTTCACTGGCTTGCAAAC
Organism: Paramuricea clavata; assembly: GCA_902702795.2. Lineage (NCBI taxonomy): Eukaryota > Metazoa > Cnidaria > Anthozoa > Malacalcyonacea > Plexauridae > Paramuricea > Paramuricea clavata. The sequence continues at coordinate 12,589 of CACRXK020005020.1, forward strand.
CTTGAAGCTACTCATTATTTGGAGCATATTAAGGTAGTTACACTTAGAGCACTTGTTCCGTGAATATTTTCTCGAAAATAAATAGAGGATATTAGACAGTTGCAAAGAGATATGGATTTCATGTTCGAGTGGCAAAATCAATATCTCACGAGTGAGCGCAGCGAACGAGTGAGATATTGTTTTTGACACGAGAACATAAATCCATATCTTCTCGCAAGCGTTTAATGTTCTGTTTATTATATGGACTTATTCAGAGTGACAAAAATACACACAAAGACGACATTTAAATAAGCACGCGAAAGACCAGTGTAAAAGCGATATTTTTTTAAATTATAGTGCAAACAATACTAGAATAAATTTTACTTATCTCAAGATGTCTTTTAAATGTTTTCGTTTTATTTCCAACGTTAATTTCGTTTTAAATACGAACCAAAGACCATTTGTATTTTCAAAACAACAACAATGAAAACTTCGTATGTCACTAGCAGGGGTGAACCTGGGCGCACCTGGTCCCGGATATAGTGACGTATGGGTTCTACGAGTGTTTTAGTTTCCAGTAAAACACCATTGTCCATATAATAAATACTAATATTATACCTCACCTTCAAATTGTCCAATCAGGAAGCGTAGTTTGTGGCACGTGAGCATGAAATTAATGGCGATATCACGCCTTACGTTATCAATTAGCGAGCCTGCGTTCCTTTTGACAATGTTCCTTTTGACAATGTCCCTGGGGAACCCCATAATAATTAAATTTTAAACGTAAAACCTGGGGCTTTTTCAAAATTTTGAAGCAAATTGTGAAAAATGTTGTCATTAATATTCCAAACGATATGTGATTCGAAAGAAAAGCGACGATACTTGCGTTAGTCCGAAAATAAAACATCGTATATTCACGAATGTATGTGGCAAGTTTTACATTCTCAACTTGGAGGCTTTTAATTTTCGGTGATGGTATTTCCTCCTCAGTGATATTTCCACCTCAGTGATGATATTTCCTTCAGGGCAAAGCCCCTTGGAAAATATCACTTCGGGTAATATTTCGCCGAATCCCCCTCGCCCAGGTCTATAGATGATAAATGTCTATAATACTTTCTAAAAAATGGGTGGATGGGAAAAAAGTAATAACACATGAAAACTGATGGGCAGCATTTCTATTTTTCTTGTTTCTTAAAAGTACAAGGTCGGGAAATTCATAATCCAACAAAAAATATAAGGCAGCGTGGTGTAATGCTAAATATTGTAGTCATTACTGAATCAAACAGCCGAACAATTAAAAGCAGACCGGCCAAGGCCGGATTTTCGTGTAAATTGGGGAAATGGGAAAATATAGGGTTTCACTACATCCCGGGTGTTCTTTGTAGGTGCCCATAGTTAAAGTTGAATTTTTATAAAATAAACTGATCACAAACCCCTAACCCTAACCCTAACCAGGACAGTAAATGTCTCATAAATAATTTGAGAATTAAAAAGAGTCTGAAAAAAGGTCAAGGACGCCTTTAACGAATACGCTACCGGAAAGCTCGCTGAATGCAATTACAAATCATTGAAGTTAACTGTTAAATGTGAGAGTCAAATTTTGACTTTGATCCATCGTTTGAAATTTCTCAAATGGAGGTGCAAAATTACCGCAGGGGAGGTGCTCAGCTCCTCTCAAAATCCGGCCATGATTGAGCTGCTGCCTCTATGCAAAAGCAGAGAGATTGATATTTTTGTGTCCTTTTTTTGGCCAACCCAATGGTTTAATTGGTTGGTTGAACAATGTAAGTTGTTTAAAATGAACTTGTGTACTGTATTGGGAAGTATTCGCGTATCTTTCATTTTTCACATGCACAGATCTTTGTGTCTGTCACACCGTTTCGTATGCAAAAACATTGTATTTTGCATTATATATGTAATATACTTTTAGACATTAATACGGAAGTCTCTATTTTAGTTGATTTTAGCTGGCGCTGTGCGTATAGCTGATTTGGTTGACAGATGTCGAACCTCAGTTGTTGTACACTGTAGTGACGGTTGGGACAGAACAGCACAGGTACCGTATCACATGTGGTAAAATAGGTTTATGTGTGAACATGAATTTGGCTCAATTGGCCTTATTTTGACTCAATTGGGCTTATTTTTAGACTTTTTTTGAGTTGACAGCGATTTACTGTGGAGTTACACATGGTTCTGGAGTTGACCTGTACAGTAACTCCAGAATTTTTAACTCGCATATTTTGACATTTGAATTTGGAGCTAGCCCCTTAAGCTATATAATGGTAATGTCGCTCTATGACTCCCTAACTTCTGCATGCAGCCATCTTGTTGACGACGTATATAAGGAGAGTTTGGCAAATTTGTACACAATGTAAACAATTTTTCACCGTATTTTGGGGCTATGGGGTGTGTTTGGGGGTGGAAGGACTATCTAACGTCTCTTGAAAAATGACGGTACGTCTTTTCAGTTACGCACAACCAACGTATAGTCGCAAAACGTGTTTCATGTGTTTCCCCTTGTTTCAAAAACCCCGAGCAAGTCCATGACAATATTATTGTAGTAATCTTCAACACATATGACAAAACATAAGATTTTTGCTTCCTTATATGCACGAGCGCCATGACGCAAAATGCTTCCAAAATTAGGTGTACCAATTTTCGGTGACGTTCCTGTTGACAAAAACGTCGCTAGAACGTCGAAATGGTGTATAGGCTGTTTGCCTCCATGTTACAATATAATTTAAGTAAAAGCTATAGCTTTGATTAAACTGTAACTTACATTGGTTTAGCTTACTGCGCTTTCCATGTTGTTGTTGGATCCATATTATCGAACGATTGTTGGATTTGAGGTATGATTAATGCAATTTTGTGCCCCAAAGTTCTTAAATGACTAGGTTTTTCGTTTTAGTTTATTAGTTTCACTTTCTTTCATTACAGGTTTTAATTGAGAAGGAATGGCTAAGTTTCGGACATAAATTTGCACAGGTACATTTATTACTTTTTGTAGTTGGTTTGAAAATTGCTAAGCGAAATACAAACTCGACTATATTCTGCATCATACCAATTCTTCCCTTAGTTGATCTTATATTTCTTTCAGCGCTGTGGTCATGGGGATAAGAATTATTCAGACGATCAACGATCTCCGGTTTTTGTACAGTTTATTGATTGTGTCTGGCAAATAACGAGACAGGTACATGGATATTTTTGCTAGTGTAGTTTCAGTAACTTAACGTGCGCTAACAAAAGCCGTAAAGATATGGCTCGATTTTGAACATTTTAAATTTTTTCCCAGTTTCCCTGTGCGTTTGAATTCAACGAGCATTTCCTCATTACCATTCTTGATCATTTGCACAGGTAATCTTATCATTTTTCATTACTATTCCTCAGTACTGTGCAAGGTTACAGTACAGGTATGGAAACAAACAAACAAACAAACAAACAAACAAACAAACAAACAAACAAACAAACAAACAAACAAACAAACAAACAAACAAACCAACAAACAAACAAACAAACAAACAAACAAACAAACAAACAAACAAACAAACAAACAAACAAACAAACAAACAAACAAACAAACAAACAAACAAACAAACAAACAAACAAACAAACAAACAAACAAACAAACAAACAAACAAACAAACAGACAAACAAACAAACAAACAGACAGACAGACAGACAGACAGACAGACAGACAGACAGACAGACAGACAGACAGACAGACAGACAGACAGACAGACAGACAGACAGACAGACAGACAGACAGACCCAAAACAGACAAACAAACAAACCCAAAACAGACAAACAAACAAACCAAAACAGACAAACAAACAAACCCAAAACAAACAAAAAAAAACAAAAAACAAACAAACAAACAAACAAACAAACAAACAAACAAACAAACAAACAAACACAAAACACCCAAACAAAAACAAAAACAAACAAACCCAAAACACCCAAGCAAACAGAAACAAACCCAAAACACCCAAGCAAACAAACAAACCCAAAACACCCAAGCAAACAAACCCAAAACACCCAAACAAACAAACAAACAAACAAACAAACAAACAATCCCGAAACACCCAAACAAACAAACAAACCCAAAACTCCCAAACCAAAACACCAAAACACCCAAACCCAAAACACCCAAACCAAAACACCAAAACCAAAACCCAAAACAAACAAAACTGATGGACTATATGGAGAGCGAGGGTGGAAAAATTGTTCCATTTTGACTGACTTGCATGGTACTCGATCGACTACACTCGTTTTCTGTTCCTGCATAATTAGCCACATACATGCCGTAGTAAGAAATGATATTTACCGGTCTGTATATATAGCCTTGTATTGTTTTTACATGTATATTATGATTTACAAAAATATATTTTGTATGTAATGTGAGAAAAAAGCAAAACCAGTCTGAAAGTCAGTCATCTGCTATGCATGCTAAGAATAATTTTGAATTACTAACTTCTTATTAACCAAGTGCGAGGTCTGTACAAAGAAATATCTGACCGAGGTAACTTTTGAACAAACCGAGCCCGTAGGGCGAGGTTTGTACAAAAAGACCGAGGTCCGATATTTGTTTGTACAGTACCAAGCAATATGGCATTTATATAGGCATTTGTACGTGAAACTAACCAGGAAATGCATGATTTGAAATGCATATTAGTAGCGTGATACACATTTGGTCGAACGAAAACAAAAAATGCCATCTTTTCCACTAAAAACCATTCGCAGATATTTTATTAATAACAAATTAAATTCTAATTTTCAAATTTTCAATTAGTTTTGCTGTTTTGTTTTAAAATGCATGCGTTTGTTTTTACGTAATGGACCGCCGGTCCATCACGGGAAAATAATGGACCGCTGAAAGTGCTTGTCAGCCAATCACAGTCCGCTATTTCACCGGAAGTGATGCTTGCCATATAATAATTATGGATAATGTGTTGGTTCTTTTTGTCGATGATCTTCGGTTGTAAAGCTATAGTAGTGATGTTGGCCTTACTGCAGGATAATTTGGAAACATTTTAGATCCGGTATAATAATTGAACCTTTCGTTAGTTTAATTTCCTAAATTAACAATGGGATTAATGTAATCGAAGTATTTTTTCTTTGTTTTAGCTGTTTGTTTGGAACATTCTTATGTAATACAGATTGCCAGAGGGTAAAAGAGGTAAGAACTAGTGCCAGTGGCCTATTGTTGAGACCCCGTCGGAAAATTGCAATTGAGACCCGGTCGGAAAATTGGAAATTTGTTATGTTGTCGGAATCTTCGTGGTCAAGCATACCTGCATAATATACGAGTGCATGGGAATTTTACTTCTCTTCGTTGTTTGACAATGCGAAACATGTTTGAATAAAAAAATATATAGATGAAATATCGGAAATCGGACTCGGTTTACGTTTTCCCAATATACGTTTATAGAATAGTCAATATTTAATTCAGTATCACTTATATAATTATTTATGAACTCACTACGCCCCTGACTAGTGCGCAGTATATTATATAACATTGCAAACTTGAAAATCTGTGTCATTTGTGTGTATTGGACATGAGGCCGTTCATTTAGTTTGTGCACAAAATTTCCGAAAATTCTTTCCCCTCCTTTCCCCATGTACCGAAAGCGCAATAGAAATGACGCCAATTAAACAATAAGCTAGCGTATGTAAACACTACAAAAATTCTGATTCTCCCTCCCCCCTTTGTTGTGTACATACTATAAAGGATTACCCCGTACCAAATTATACAAAGTTTTACTTATTTTATTTTCAGGAAGTAAGGAGCAAAACCTGTTCTCTATGGTCGTACATTAACAGTGATGTAAGTAGTTTGCTATTCTTATAAAATTCTTAGGGGCGGTTTATATAGTTTCAATGAAATGTGACGTATTTTGAGCAATTGAAATACGTGTTTCAGCCCTGAACTAAAGTTAGACAACTTTAAATATTGTTGGAACGCGCTAGGGGCTATGTAGTGGAAGAAGACGATTAATAGCATTCAACAACATTTGTTTTTTTGTCTAAAACATGGAATTTCATACAATCTGTAACAAGCAATTTGTTAGACCATGAAGTGCGACTTATTTCAATTGCTCAAAATTCGCCACACTTCATCGAATCCTGGGTAAGCGGGACCATATAAACAGCCGCTTAGAAAGTATTCAAAGGCCATCGGCTACAAAATATATAGTTGAAATCGACCAAAATTTTGTCTGATATGTAAAATATGACGTTATCGGTTAGGTGATAATTGTCAGGGTTAACAAATGAATATATATACACTTCTGAAAGTTTGTTTTGGTTTTGAATAGTTAAATTTTGTCAGAATTTTTCAGCATTTCAGAGTTTTTATACTCTGCCTGTAAAATCATATACTCTAACGCCCGTATTCTAAAAGCTCACTCACACTCGCACTCAATGAGGTAGAGGTTCAATCTGAGCTTCGCTCGAGTGTCATTGCTGCTTTTGAATAGCTGGAGGGTTAGTGTCGTACCTTACTATTTGATTACTCACCCACCAGCTATTCAAAAATAGCATTGGCATTCAAGAGAAGCTCGGATTGAACTTCCACTCAGTGAGTGTGAGTGAGCTTTTAGAACACGGGCGTAAATCTCCCAGTGTTGTACTAACACCAAAAACGGTGTAAATTCCTGCCTCAGTATTTACACCAAAAAAGTGTAAATTTACACATTCGCAAGTGTAAATATATACACCAGTGAGTGTATTTTTACACCAAGTTGGTGTAAATTATCTCGCTTCAGAATTTACACCAAAAAGGTGTAAACTTGCATGTGGTATAAATATACACCAGGGAGGATATTTTTACGCCAAGTTGACTCAACTTGAGTTCTGACTGAGAACATTTGCTTTCAAACAAATATGCAGGGTGTATAGAAAAGATAATCCAGTTTTACTGTAAGTGCACACATTTTATTTTTGCACATGCAGTAATGAAGATTATATGGTAAATTTAGCTTTGTTTCATTTCAAGCAAAAATTACCAAATACCAGCCGATTGAAATCACATTTTCCATCTAAGAGCATTATTATAGCAGTGCAGAAGAAAAGAAAAAACAGTTAATTTCTAAAGTATCATGCCAAGCAATAAGCTTAAAACAGAAGTGACCAGATGTTAGGGCTTTTTAAATTAAAATTCATGAATTTTAGATCCAAATGGGAGTTACTTTCAGTACGTTTTTCACAAAATTCCCAACCGTTACGGTGTAAAAATGCGGGAATTTTTATTCGATTCGTATTTGGCCATTTTCTCTTATAATGATACTTATAATGATAAGCCTGAATTTTCTTGTTGTGTAAAAACTTTATCGATAACCTCAATATCTAACGCATGCACGCGCACATGCTGACGTTAATTGGATTACCTTTTTTATGGCACCATGTATAAGATAAACCGAAGTATCTTCAACGAAGAGAGATATTGAAAAGGTGTATAGTAATTTCCGTTACAGCTTTAAAAGTTTTTTTTTAACCCAGGTTGTTTTATTCGCATTTTGTCACCAATATGCTATTCTGTATGTTGAAGTAAGGCTAGACATTTTTATATATCTTTATATCTCCGATATATTTGGTATATGGTGTTGTGGGTCTAACATGAAGTCCTAAATTTTAACCTTAAAATTTAACCTCTGGCTCATGTAAACTCGTGGTTGGACGCCCTAAATTAATTAAAATCGTTTAACGTTATAAAATACTACTGGTATATTGATGTAGATGATACTCCAGATGGCAAAGATTAAATTTAGCTCTGCCATAAATATAATCAGACAGTTAGATGGAAAATGTCTGACGTGCTATACTGTATGAAAAAAATCTGCCTATTCATCTTAACTATGTATATATATTTATGGCAGAACTAAATTTAATCTTTGCCATCTGGAGTATCATCTACAACAATATACCAGTAGTATTTTTTAACGTTAAACGATTTTAATTAATTTAGGGGGTCCAACCACGAGTTTACGTGAGCCAGAGGTTAAATTTTAAGGTTAAAATTTAGGACTTCATGTTAGACCCACAACACCATATACCATATATCGATATGTTTTATTCCATTGTAGATGGAGAGCTACATGAATCCGTTGTTTGCAACATATCTGCACAACCACGTAAGTTCCTAAAGCGTTTATAGATATTTCATGGTGATTCAAAGACGTGTGCACGTCCATAATTCATTCATGTAGAATTGCTGGGCAAAATTATATATATGCATGAAGAATTGCTATGTTATAATAAATTGAGCAGCATATAGATTTAGTATAGGTTATAAATAGTGTGGTTTCGAGTGCAATTTGTAGAAAGGATGTAAGGTACGTTTTCACACACTATGAAAACCAGTGCAATTTGACGTTTTTGAAAAACTCATGATCGTAATATTTTCAGAATGTACAAGAAACTGTACTGTTATTGATTATACACGTGAAAACATATATGCAGAACCAAATTCATAGTCACGTAGGCGTAATCTCTATTCTGTGGTAAAACGCCTGGCTCCATTACATTGCCCACTTTTACATGCTTATTTTGTGTCTGCTACATGACTAAATGGAAACCACATGCAGGGATATAAGACATGTAGATCAATATTGACTTAGGAAACATGCACTAGTTTAAATACAACACTGAATTCGTTCATTGAAAATTAACGCAGTTATATGCAGGCTTATAAGTAAAGCTAATCAACTTTCCCGCAAACAGGTTTTATTTCCAGTGGCAAGTCTAAGAAGACTAGAGCTTTGGACGTCATACTACATCAGATGGAATCCACGAATGCAGCCACAGGTACTGTGCTGTTAATTAAAAGTCATACCAAAGGGACTTGGTCGGAGTCCAAGTATGTTTACGTTTAGAAAATTATAAAATAGCGATTGATGTACACAACGGGCCTTGCTCTTTGAAAGCTCGTAATTGAGAGGGCCCATGATGCCGTTAAGTTAAATCTCTATAATAATTCATTCTCATCATTGAAATTCCTATATTTCTATCCAGGAATCAGAAGAGCAAAGAAACAGGGAACTCTTCCAACTCACACAACAGGTATGATATAAACTGCTATATGTACTACTTTATTCAATTGTGTTGGAAAAACGGACATGGAAATGCAGCTTATATTGTCTGATGTTTCATTGATGTTTGGGTTAAACTTAAAAATCAAGTAAAAGGTCGACAAAACTGCATGCGATTTTGGTTATTGCATGCTGCAAATATTTTGAAACAGTTGCGTTGGAAAATGTTGAATAACCGTGGTTTAACCTAACTTAATAATACTGATAAAAAAATTACTCAATTCTGATTGGCTAAGAGCAGTACAATTATTTTTGAAATTGCACATTGTGCAATTACTGCAGTGCAATGAACCTATTACCTAATGAACAAAATTTTGATCTAGACAAAAAGTTCACCACAGCTTGAAAGAGCATCACAAAATTAGTAATATTGCAAAGTTTCGTTGCGAAATGTTGTAAAATGCGGATAATATAGCCCTGCAAAGTTTGCCGTTTTTCAGTCATTTTGTATTGCGCGCGGGAAATTGATACCGCTTCCTGAAAAAAGGTATCAATTTCCCGTGCGTAATACAAAATGACTGAAAAACAGCAAACTTCGCAGGGCTATATTATCCGCATTTTACAACATTTCGCAACGAAACTTTGGAATATTACTAATTTTGTGATGCTCTTTCAAGCTGTGGTGAAATTTTTGTCTAGACTTGTCTAGATCAAACTTTTGTTCATTAGGTCCATCAACAAAACAAGAGCAGAGCCTGAAAACGAGGAAGGAAAAATCAACATGGCGCGGCATCCAGTAGCAATGTAAATTTTCACTTTTTTGACGACTTTTTGCACACGACTTTCAATGAAAAATTGTATGTTAATATAACAATTTAAGTACATGGAGCACGTACAGATAGACTGAAAAGGTTTGGTAACAAGCAATGAAAACAATTCTTAAATGGCGTATATATATATATATATATATATATATATATATATATATATATATATATATATATATATATATATATATATATATATATATATATATATATAGGTAAGTACACAGATGTTATCAAAGCGTGTCAAGCGAATCGTCTTTGAAAAACTCACTCGTGCATGTTTTTTCCAAATTGCACTTGAAACCATACTATTACCTATATACTTACACAACAGATTAAATCGATAAAGTATTTTAAATTTTGATACATTGCAAAAAATATTTGACTCAAACACTAACTAAAAATATTGAGTAAAATTACTCAAATTTATTACTCAAGTAACTAATTTAAAACTTTACTCAAGAAATTGAGTAAACTTACTCATGAATTTGAGCAATTCTACTTCTGTAGTAATAATAATAATAATTTATTTGGTTCACCATAAAAAAATACAAATACTAGAAAATCATACATATCATAAAAAAATAATTGTGGTGAGGAACCCAAATAGAAACCATCATGCAGGCTTGTATACTTTGGGCTACCTCATTGATTTCAGCTAGATTAAATGAAACATGTGCATGATACAAGGGCAAAGACAGATGTTCGAGTAAAAATGAAATGAACCAAATTACTAAATATTGAAACTATATGTAACGAGAAAAAAGAAACGATCTTAACTTAGATTGAAAACTAAAAATAGATGATGAATTACGTATATCGGGATTCAACGTATTGAAAAATTTTGGTCCTTGATAATTGACAGAAAATAGGCGAGTATTTGTCCTGCAATAAGGGACGCTAAGTGTTCTTGATTTACGGGTATTATAATTGTGAATTTGATTTACAGTTAAAAGTGGACATTCAAAACCATCAGGAAACAATTTTTGTTTGTATTGATAAATAAACTTTCCGAGGTTAAATAAATAGACATCTTCGAATTTCAATATTTTAAGTTCATCAAAAATAGGACTGGTATGCACACCGAAGTCCTGTTTATCAATGATTCGTAACACACGTTTTTGTAGAACAACAATGCGATTGAGATTAGTTGAATACGTCGATCCCCATACCGTAATACAATATTGAAGATATGGATATACCAGAGCAAAGTAGAGCATTCGCAAAGCTGATTTGAAGAGATAAAAACTTGATCTATATATAATTCCAATAGATTTAGAAATTTTATGAGCAACATGGGATATATGTGCTTTCCATGATAAGTTCTCATTGAAAAAAACTAACCGGAAAATCAATTAAGCATAATTCAAGATCAGCAAACTTAATTTTTTTTTAACATTTTGAAACATTTTTATTGTTAAGAACATTGAGTTTCGGCTGATCTTGAATTATGCATAATTGATTTTCCTAGTTAGTTTTTTCAATTAAAAGGGCTGAAAATGCGCCTTAAAAACCATCATTCAAAAGGCTGAACTGTGCTTTAAGTTTCGTCCTTCATCATATTCATTTTGAAATCAATGGCGTTCATAGCAAACTGATTCGTCAAAAATAGTGCGATTAATTCCCAACAATTAGCCCATTAATCGCACCATCTTCTGCGAAAATCGCACCATTTTCAGTACCGGCCAATCATCGGTTGAAGTATTAATTTTAGCCAGTCAATCAAAGTAAAGTATACAACTCAACTAGCCAAATCTTTATTGTGGCGTACTCTTGCTATGTCGCTGATTGCCTAAAAATTTCTTGAATTTTTTTTTTCGCAAAATTTCAATAATTAAAGTTTAGCTTCGGAGTATCGCGGGTGTGTCTTTTGTAAACAATGACACCATTTCCGGTTTACAAAAAAAGTTTTAGATTTCAAAATGTATATAATTACTCAAATATGATTGGCGAATGAGGGCATTTTTTTCTTAATTCAGGGCAAAATTACTTGTACCTGATTGGTTGAGACGCAAGCGCGGGAAATTTCTTGCTATAAATAACAATAAAAACAATGGCTTCTCGCTTTGTCGTCGAGGATAATGATGTTATTAAAGAATTAAAAACTTCTAGTGAAAACTTGAACACTAGAAAACGTACAAATTTATTGGTTGGAGTATTTAGAAATTGGCAGGCAGGGCGGCATTAAGAAACATCGACGAATAGGCATGGAGACATACGAGGTTCAAGAACTTGACAAGTTCACAATTAACTTACGAATAAATTTTGCCCTTTATGATTATAATAACAAGTAATCGCATAGTTCCTCGTAAAAGTAAGGTTTCACAAATGGCGAAACTTTGAAAACACGCGTGAAATTAAACCTTAATTTTACTTGGCCCCATAGTAGTAACACTGAACCAAGAGAGGATGGCTGGTAAAGAGGTCTAGGTTAAACTTAGCATTCCACCGAGTGAAAACGTTTCGTATTCAAGTTGTCAATATAGAACTGTAGCTTAGTGAGGGAAAATTATGAAGATCGCCTTTTAGACCTACAATTGCATGTATCTCTAGACCGCTTTCGATTCTTACATGTTTTCTGAATTCTTGTTGCCGTTTCGAAAGTGTTTGTAGATGGAAGTTTCGAGTTTAATTTTTATACATTTATTAGACCTGAGCAGCAAAAACTATAGGCTGTTCTAACCAACCGGTGCAGCGCTCTAACCAACTGAGACTACATGCAGAGTCCAGGTTCGATTCCTGCCAAAGGGCCTATATATATAGTTGCATTTTTCGCAACTGCACCTAGTTAGGTCTAATAAATGTATAAAAATTACACTCGAAATCTCTTTAACTATAACAGACTAACAAACCAGCAGACTAACAAACTTCGTTTAGGCACCGCAATGATATGCGCATGATACTATATAATATATGCATGATACTTGTTACCATCATGCACTGTGATAGTTTGCGAAAACATAGACTAGAAGAAAGGTACTAAACATTGTAGAATTGAACGAGAGTCAAAAGGAAGCCGTGATGAACCAACAATTGATTGTTATAACTGTATCTCCTGCACGGTCGGTGCCAGTGTCATTTGCATGGGACGATAACAAAAAACTGCACTGTGGATCGACCTTTCGAGCGGAAGCCCTTCATCGGGAAGTGTTGATTGTTAGCAAGCACTAGCAAGGTCATGTAAATCCTTGTCAGACGCGTTTCGCGATATGGCCAGGCTAATATTGAACCCCGCTTAGCCGACAAAAAATCAAGAATATTAATCTTTCAGCACAAGTCAGGAGGTGTTTATACTAGGTACTATATAACTTACTAAAAGTTAGTGCCAGACACTACAAGTGCAAAATTAATATATATATATTATTCCTTTCAGCACAAAGACAAGAAAGTACTTAACATCTTGAGTATCGTTCAAGTACATTTCAATAAACATATTTCGGCTTACAAATTGTCCTTGCTAATTCATGGGAAAACATCATTGTGTGTTCGTACGAGATACCCAGATCAGCTAGGGTAAGATCTCACCTCTGGTCAGGTGAATCTCAGTGAAGTGGGATTATAATTTCCATATATACATAAGGCATGGACATTTTTGTGTGCATAATAAAGTCGTTCGCACAGAAACTCAACCTTCTAAAATCTCTACACTTTCTACCTACCCAAGCCAAAGCGGACTTTTACCATAAAGTAGTATTGCCCTCAGTTACATACGGCGAATGCCCTCAGTTACATATTTGACGAATTAGAGAAAATACATGTACGAGCTGCCAGAATCATTTATGGGTTGACCTGGCAAACGCCGACAGTATAGATGTTGACACGAAAGTAAAATGGAAACCACTTAAAAAATCTATTCTGAAAAGTGATTAATTTCAGCATATACAGTAAGTGCTATTATGGACATTTGCCTAAGCCACTTCTGCAGTATTTAGTAAAACACAACAGTATAGTTATAATTTGAGACGGGAACAAACAGTTTTATTACCAAAGCCAAAAACTGAAGATTTGAAAAAACCAACATTTTATCAAGCTGCTGTGTTATGGAATTCTTTGGAAAACAACCAAAGTCAGAAAGCTATAGAAAATATAGCCACTTTTAAAAGTGAAATACAGAGGAAATATTGAGACGAATTAGGAACAAAATAGGTTAATTAATATTTTATACTTTGGATGTTGTAATATATACTAACTATAGGATAATATCTTAACTGCACGACCACATCAGCAATGCTGTAAATTTCATCGTGCTTAAATAAATGCTTGGATTGATTGATTGATTGATGGCTGAGAATGTACTTAGCATTCATATAATAGCTCAGAAGAAAAATTTTAACAGCAAACCTAACCAGCAAAATCTGAACGTAATCTGCAAAACTAACCAGCCGTTGCATGTAATACTATGAGTGGTTTCTTTAAAAAGAATCACGTCCACAATTCAGTAAATAGTCAATGAGATTTAGTGGTTAAATGTAAATGAAAGATTTCAGACTTGTGGTTGCAAATCTAAATTTTTAAACAAATCAAAAATCATTATAGATCTAAAAAGAAAATTTAATTATATTGATTTAACTAACTTGGATTGTGCATGCATGGGTGCAATATTTATTGACCATAAAAATATTCAAATATTGCATTAAAAAAAAAATTAAGACTAACGTAGACCTATTACACAGATAAAAGTATTATACAGTCGTAATTCAAAAGTCTTTTTTTTTTTTTTCAATTCAAAAGTCTTTTTAATAGATCAAAAGATAAAAATACATATCTTATGTTACAAGTATATATTAAGAATACATTAGTAAAGTTTACATCATATGAATAGTTATATTACATCATATGAAAAGTTTACATCATCAATTGCAACTAATTAAAATATTTCGAGGGTGCTTGCAATAGTGATAATTCTTATGCAATTTCGTCCCAGCTTCATTATTATAGAAATAACTTGGGTGAATTTCCCGTCATGCAGTTCAACTCTGCTCATATCAAGTAAACATGCCAATATATATTGAAACTTCATTGATTGCCACTTGAAAATCCATAATGAAATCACCTACGCATAATTCGCTCTGCCAGGAGGTGATGTTTTCATACGCATTTGTATGTGAGTGTGTTTGTCTTCCGGCACGAGAACTTAAAAAAATATCAAATGTATTAATACGAAAATTTGTGGGACTAATGGACATTGTCCGGCAAGGACAAATTGTTTCAATTTTGGTTAAATTTGGATGAATATTGGATGAAAAATTAGCAAAAATTTGTCTTCTTTTGCCGGGCGGATTTGATTTTGTATGATACATAACTTGAACGGCGGGCAAATGCATGACGGTCTCCAAGTGGGCATGTAGTAAAACACTGACTACCGGAACACCGGAACACCGCCGGAACACCGCCGGAACACCACCGGAACACCACCTAACCCTAACCCCAACCCTAACCCCCAATCCTAACCCTAACCCCAACCCTAACCCCCAATCCTAACCCCAAACCCTAACCCCAAACAAAATGGTGGTGTTCCGGTGTTCCGGTGGTGTTCCGGTGTTCCGGTAGTCAGTGTTTTACTACATGCCCTCCAGGTGTCTTGAATTAGTTTCCATATTGCATGGTTATTTGGTTAGAATTAGTAAATAATTATATCCTTAATTAGTTCCTTTATTACCATGCAGTTTGCTACAAAATCATTATAGCTATTTATTCTATCAATCAATCCCCCAAACTATACATGCATGTTTAAATTATGGGCACTTTCATTAACACGGTTAGACCGAACTGATGAATCAAATGGTTAAATGGAACACAAATCCAGGGGCGATCAGTGTAGTGATTTCATTCAAAAACGCTTGTGAAGAATACAGCTTTCCCCTAATCTTTTTTACCACTAAAAGTTTCCCCTAATCATTTTGCACGTGATTGTATAGTAGTGTACAAGTATGAATTTTTCAGGAAAGAAAGAAACTGACACCAATTAGCTACTCATGCAGTGAAGTCAGTTAGAAGGAAATTAAAACTCCACTTATTGGAGATTTACATTAAACTGATACAATACAATAAACTGATAGCATGTCGATTGTTATACAGGTTTCAATATTTTTTGAGCGAAGGGGACAAAATAATCTATTCGGTCCCTATAATTTAACAAGGG
Source organism: Paramuricea clavata (assembly GCA_902702795.2). Classification (NCBI taxonomy): domain Eukaryota; kingdom Metazoa; phylum Cnidaria; class Anthozoa; order Malacalcyonacea; family Plexauridae; genus Paramuricea; species Paramuricea clavata. Next base: position 28,563 of record CACRXK020005020.1, read on the forward strand.
TGCGACCCCGCATGCCATATACTTTGATGTTGTTGATTGTTGTTGGAATTGCTTTTGTCTGTGATTTTTTATCAATTAGGTTTATGAAATAGCAGTTCATTTTGTTCCGTAATAACAGCATGATATGTATATATACTGATAAATGTTAACGTGGCATAATAAGTATACACAATGATGTATTTAATATATGTCAATTAGTTAAGTCCTCCAGGTGTAGTCCAATACTGTTTTTAGGAGCAAATTTGTTTGTGGAAACACCACGTAAATTTATTATTGCAAAGCTTTCGATCCATAAGCCCGGATCTTCATCTGATTATTCAATCATGCTAATACATTTCACAACGAGAAATTCATGGCTTTAAGAGCGAGATTCAAACTCGTATACCTTCGGGTTTCTAGACTGCCACTGTGCGCGTCTTATCCAATTTAAGTGCATGAAAGAGGCTTTGAATTCTATTTCAGAGAGCATGCATAGCTTAACGCTTAATTGTCCCCCAAGACATTCGCGACCAATCCCATTGACGCGACTCGCTATATCCATCCCGTTGACTCAACACGGCTCTATGCATGTGTAGAGTGGCAGTCTATGTAGAATCTCGAAGATGTGAGTTCGAATCTTGCTCGAGACAACGAATTTTTCATTCTACTCTGCTAGAATAATATGAAACTAGTTTTCCATGCCTCTGAAAATGGTTCTGAGTTATGCAACGTAAACCAAACAAAAATCATGTACCGCCTCCGTACTTGTACTTTTTGCAAGATGACATGCAGCTAAAATATCCACAATACATTCTTGTTTCATGCGTCGTTGCTCGTCCTCATTGGTAAAATAAAACACTGCTATATATATATATATATATATATATATATATATATATATATATATATATATATATATATATATATATATATATATATATATATATATATATAAAAAAAAAAAATATATATATA